>JAVSBS010006965.1:20001-65765 GCA_033124195.1 Coracias cyanogaster | reverse complement strand
GTATTTTTCGTTGTGCATCTGTCTTCAGTGTCTCTGGCTTGTGTTAAATCCCACTTTAGTTAGAAAGGTGAGGGTCCACTGAATAACATCTCATAGAGCACTTTTAGTGCAATGAAACAATAACGTTGAAATATGGATGGTTATTCCTTTGTTTACATTTACGTTCCCTTGTTTTGTGAAAATAGGTCACAACCATAGACTATATTTTTGCACTTCTTTTTAATCATGAAAAATTCATGACAAACCTTGAGAAAAATATCTCCCTGTTTTAGTGAGTGTTATTGGTAATAAGTGAAAAAGACACTTCACGGGCTTTTCTAGGGGGAGAAGTTACCCCTCCTCCATATTGGGAGGAAAACAGAGCATTAGGTGAATTTTATAAGATCTTTATCGTGTCTGATGTCTTTAAAACTATGATGCTGGTTGGCTGGCATGCAAGTCAGTCCATTAAAGAAATGTCAAGTGTAATTTTGGAAGAGATATGTTTTAAAACAATACATGCATAAAAAAATAGCATAAGGAATTTGCTGCTGGGCTGCTGTGAGGGTGACACATTAATTGTCACAGACGAAGAGGTAGACCCCCCCTTGGAGCTCATGATTTCGCTGTTCATGATTTATTAGTCTTGCCACTCATTAGAGGGGGACACATGTGCTATTCTCATAGCCTTTTAAAAAATGGTCTGTCTTAGCTAAATATTTTACCAACAAACTTGCAGCTCTCTAAGATCTACTGGTACCTTCACATTCCTTCTCCTTAAATGTGCTTTCATGTGAATTTTAATTGAGCAGCAAGAACAGCTTGGGTTTTGGTTCTTTTTTTTTAAGATCTGTTGCCTTACGATAAATACTGGTAATTTTTTTTTTTTTTCCCCGTCTTTGTCAGGATGTACTGAAATACAGACAGTTAAACCAGTGGTTCTTTTATAGTACATAATAAATCATATCTTGTCTTTTTTTTTTTCCTCTTTTTACTTCCTGTTCAGTTTATTCAATTCAGCTCTGTAGTGAGATCAGCTAGATGATGCTGTTGCAGCAGAAGCAAGATGGTGATGCTGTGGCAAGTACTCCCCCTCCCCCCTAAGAGTTTATTGCAGCTCAGTTGGTTTCTCTGCCACTATTCATCTTGGTCTGCACATTTTTTCCCGTTTTTTTTTGGTACCTCATCAACATGCTTTGCTTTTTAGCTGAGAAATTCCACGCGTGTCCCGATGGGGGTGATGATCATCACCTGGGAGTTTAAGGAAGAACAGTGATGTTGTGAGAGGAACAGAAATGAAGGTCTTTTACATGGCCCTTCTCTCCAAGCCTTGCAAATGACTGCCTGGAGATATTTCCCTGCCTTCTGTAGGCATTTCTATCCAAATTCTATCATCGTAGCAGAATTCATTGAATTTTACATCTATACGGCACTAAGAAAACACAGCAGAGGAACATAAGCATCTGTTACCCAGTCATGCCTTGGGTCATTGTGCTGCCTCCAACACAGACTTCCTGGGTTTTTCTTGTTACTATAAGATATTCTTCTTCAGTAGTGTGCTGAATAGGGATGTCACAAGATTTTTGTGTTGTTTTTTTTTCCTCGTAAGATCAGCTGCGATTGAAATACTTTTTAATTAACTCTTTACACATTTCCCCCCCCTACATCATCAGACATAGTCCATCAAGGCTTTGATAGAAATTACTGATCCCAAAAAGACATGTCATGCTAACTTTGCCCCTGCTGAAGGCACTGAAGTGCATCTGAAATATCCTTCTGAGTCATATATTGATTTTTATATATGCTAAATGACAATAGAGTTCATCAGCTTGGGAAGCAGAGCCTAAATTGTAATATTTTTTTTTTTAATAGAAAAAATCATGCCATGGTTTTGAAATACCATCACCTGGTTTATCTGGTGGTCTTGTGCCACTGTAAAAGTGTGAACATTTCTGGGCTTGTACTGTTGTACCTGTGGGAAATACCTCACGAATGTGTGGCCTGGTTAAATTCTGAACAGCAGAAGTTGCAGAAGATGATGTTGAGGGCTCTGCCCACACCACCACTCCTCTGCCCCGAGCCTGGGAACAGATTGTGAGCATCTGCAGAGGCAGGGGAAGAGTGCTTCCTGGAAGTGCTGCTTCCTTTTAATGCCTGAAGGTATTGGTGTGTGTTTTATAAGGGATTATCATTCTTGCTCTTAAAGAGGGCTCAAAGTCTGTAGTGTGGCCATAACAGGCAGAATCAGGTCCATGCTGGAAGAGACCATGCTGTGGACCTTGTTGCTCTCTACTGCTGCCTAAAAGGAGGTGGTAGCAAGGCTGGTGTTGGTCTCTTCTCCCAAATTACTAATGATAGAACGAGAGGAAATGGCCTCAAGTTGCGTCAGGGGAGGTTTAGATTAGATATTAAAGAGAAATTCTTTACTGAGAGAGTGGTTAGGCACTGGAAGTCTGCCCAGGGAGATGGTGGAGTCATCATCCCTGGAGGTGTTTAAAAAATGAGTGGATGTAGCACTTGAGGCTATGGTCTAGTGGCTAGGGAGATGTTGAGATGAAGGTTGGACTTGATGATCTTGGAGGTCCTTTCCAACCATAATGATTCTATGAAATAAAAACTATCAAGCTCAGATAAAAGCAGGGATGGCTGTTTCCTAGTGATTAATCTTGGGAACTATCTTGTTTTTTTCTATGGGAATCCCTGGCAGAGAGAAAATGCATGGCAATTAAATATGCCATAATAATAGGAGACACTGTCCATACAAATGAGTGTCAGGTTATTTTACAGGAAAAATTGGAAGATTAATAGAATATGAGAAACAAAGGAGTTGGGAGAATAGCCAGAACTATGGATTAGTAACTAGAATTACTCAAAAGCTGGAAGACTGCCATTGAACCATACCTCAGCAAGGATCTGGTCCAGAATTACTGTTGGCAGTCCCAATCACACATGTTAGAGGGAGGTGAATCCCAAACTGCAAGGGAGCACAGAGAGGCGTGCCTGGCAGGGTCAGAATACTGAGTCTATTACATTGGCAGAAAACTGAGACAACTTGGCCTAGCAAGACAAAGGTTGCACCATACTCTATGCAAAGCAAGAGTAATACCAGAGGAATAGAAAGATTCTGCAACAATCCTCCAGTAGTGGCAGTAAGGACAAAAAAATCCTCCAACTATTCAAGTCTTGATTTTATGAACAGAACTGTAGAGATAGCATTGGATACAAAAGCAGAGAATAAAGTGATCCTTAAAGTCCACTCCAGACCTAGATTGCTGTATTACCAAACACCAGATGCAACCATCCTATTGTTATCAACACTTCCTAGCACTTGGGCCAGACCCAGGACATAAATGCTGTGGGAAGCAGAGCATAAACTATGCAAAACCAAGATCAGAGGTCAAAACCCACCCACAGTACTCTTACTTGAATGTATATGCTCAGAAATTATAACTCCCATACCATGACTTGAACACAGCTCCTATTTAGGGGCTTAACATTGGCATAGACACCAAGAGTACCCATATGGCTCAATTCCAGTCCATCCTGATTAAAATAATTTAACCTCAGTTACCTGCAACTTCATCTCCTACAGTCAAATTGGACTATAACAAAATGACACGTCCATGTCTGAAGACTTAATCTTGAGACAAAACACAGTTCCTTAAACTTGAGGAATACTGCAATGTGTTTCTACAAGCTACTCAGCAGTACTGCAACTGTGTCTCCACAAGCGTGAAGCAAAGGGAACACCTTTGTTTCCTTTACAATTTTGAATCAAGATATTATTATTAAAAAAGACTCTGTTGCCACAGTTGTACCCAAGACATTTGGAGCATCACCTGTAGGGGATGCAAAGCGGGATGCAAGAAACAAATTTTCTTCTCTGACACAAGATTCTTTTGATGCAGATTCACGTTCCTGTGTGATACACAACCTTCCTGGAGTTGACCCAAGACTCTGGAATGAACCTTTGCAGGAATTAATGATCATTACAAGTCTCACTATGTTCCACCTAAATACTTGCACATATCTTATTTTCTCCACTTTGTGTTTTCTAATACAAAAGCACAGTTGCATGACTCCTTCTAGAAAAAAATTGCATATTTCTGCCTCTGTAAAATATGAGAGAGGAGAGATGGGGCAAGCAGATGTGTTACAGTGATAAGGAAAGCATCCATGAAACGGAAGAGATAAATAGATACACAAACAGCCACTGTGAAATTTAATCTTTACCTCAAGAACACAGAGAAGTTCTTCTACATATGCTCGTTCAGTCTCAATAAGTTCATTAATCACATGCCTGTGGACAAAGAATGACAATTAAGGCAGGTCTATTCGCTTATACAAACTAATGAGGCAACATTAACTTTGTCTGTGTTTCTACTTTACTTCAGACAATAAACAAACAATTTCCAGGTGAATGGAAAACGTGATGTTTCATGGACATTTCTGTCAACAGTTTATAAAACCTTACTGAGAAATATGTTATCTTTGAAACATTTCAAAGTTTTTGAAAATATATTTAAACAGGAAAAGAGTCAAATCTAGCATCTTACATGCTGTAGTAACTGAATTGCAGCAGTGAAACATTTTATTATTGTACATACAAAACCTGGTTATGCTGTGTTTGCAAGTATTACAGGAGCTGGAGTTAAAGCTGCAGAGGATTATTAAATATGGACTTAAAGTTAAACCTATCACTTTAAATTAGAGGCATTTAGGGTACACTTTAAATATCACAACGATGCTTGAAGTTTAATTTCCCTAATAGTCAAGCAAGTATGCTTCCCCTGAACCCCTTCCCCTTATGATTTTTTATGATTTAACACATGGTTGTAACAGTGAAAAGACAGCAGAAGTATCCACTTTACAGGTAGAAATGCAAGCTCTGCTATACATGCTGCAGGTGGTGCCAAGTTATTTTTTGCATAAGTTATGCTGTTTAGTTTTTATATAAGCAAGGGATTTTTCTTAACATTTATCAACACAGGGATAAAAAGAGTCATATAAAAAGACAAAGTCTTCTGAAGCATGGAGATCAAAACTTCCAACAGATTTACAGGAGGCTTATTACTTGAAACTATGTCATCTCTGAAATGAAGCTGTGTAGTTATCCTGTCATAGCATCACCTTGTTGCAGGAAAGCTAGTGTCTGGTACTATTTAAGCGAAAAATAACACTCCAGGCAGACTGAAATATCTTCCTCTGTGTACAGAGCATAGCCACAGCATTTCAAAGAGCCCTGAGGCTTAATTCAGAGAAGCATACTTGTGTTATCAAATCCTTAGCCAAACTCAAACTTTGCTGGAACCAAATCAGAGAAAAATTCTTTTGTTTATCAAAATATACTCACTGCCGTAACACAGCTAGGTTTTCTTCATCGTCCATTGTAGATCCTCCTCTGCTTTGATGGAGTTCAGTCATTTCACTCTAAAGAAGGAAAGAAACAACAACAAAAAATCATCACAGCATCACAGATGTGGGAAAAACACTTTAAAATATGGAGCTTTGCACTCAGCTCTACCTGCACATATTTTCACAGGAAAGACTGTACTCCATTAAAAATGAAGGGAATTTGCAAAAGCACTGCAAAAATATCCAAGTCAACCTGAAGGTCATGAAGCACACAAGAACATTTAGACACAGGGAGTATTCCATGAAAGGCCAGCTTAGTAAAGACCGTGGTTCGAGGCCCCTTTCCAGGAAGACAACATCAGAGCATCAGCATAATCTTGGAGGCAACGCTGGCCTTAAGTCTGTTTTCCAAGCTAAAAATGAGGTACTGTGCTAACTTTCTGGGAACTTCCTAACTTGCCACAGAAGTTCACTCTTACTACTTCTACTGTAACAGCTGACCTAATTATGGCTTGCTGAAAAAAAAAAAGAGAGGTTCTGCTTTCAATCCCCCCTTGAACCAATCCTTTCCTCCAACTGTAGTCCCTATTGGTCATGTGGTCCTGCCTTCCCCCTCGCATTGTCTCTTGCTGAACCTTTGCTGGGCTGATTCAACTCTAAACCACTGGGAAACTACTTGATTTGGTGGCTGCTATCAGGTTACTTTCCTTACTGGAGGTGGGGCAGGAAGACCATCCCCACTTGGGAATGGCAACCCATTAGGTCAGGTGAAGCTGTCTTGGAGCCAATGACAACTACCTCTTCACTTTAGCCAGTTTTAAGAGTAGCCAATTACTACTGGCAAATAATAAATGTTTCCTGTTCATAGATTTTATATTTTGCTGCCCCTAACATTTTTCCTAATATAGGCAACTATTTACTTTACCTTCCCTCATACCCAGCCCAGTGACAAAGCAGCCTCTATTTGAACCACATGACTGCTTCACCAGAATTACTTCGATAGGGGCACTACCATCACTTTTTCAGTGAAATTGCCTATTCCTTCTTCAAGTTCCTGGATATTCTGTTGTATTATGACTGTCTCAAGCAGTACATGCATGAAAAGTGCAAAGGAAAATAAAAAAATTACCTTCCCTCTTCTGTAGTTCACCCTCCGAAGCGCACTACTTTCTGAGTTGGATACATATTCACTTTGAAGACCTAAGCATGTAAACCAGAGTCAAACAGCAGTTAGAAATGGAGCAGATCTGACACAGATGTTTGTGCAACCACAAATTACATCTGAAAGTTTCTTTAAGTTTCTCGGCATAGCACAAAAAGTTAAACTACAGTTACCTACCTGGAGAGCTACAAGGAGATTTTACAAAAGCTTCAGGTCTTGGCGCAACTGGCTGAACAGGACGTGTTTGCTTAGCTGCCAGTTTCTTAAGACTTACTTGTCTCTTTTGAAACATTTCTTCCATACTTTCTTGCTTCTGGAAAACCTTTTGCACATGCTCCTACCATTGCCACAGAAATAAAATTAAAAAAGAAAAAATCCCTGTCAGAGGCCTATCAACAAGCTACAATGCCATTTACAGCACATCAATCTGAAGTTGTGATTGCCTTTATGTCCCATATAAAAATATTACCTTACTCTTCACTCCTAACAAGGCATAAGTTACAGTCATTTACTACACCTAAAAATTGAAACATCACTTCATAAAACATTTTGTGTGCTTCCTGTAGAGAAACTAGTGAGGTTCAGGTTTCAATTGAAAAAAAATAGGGAAAAGTTTTTTGTCAGTGTCTAATGGTTCTGTTACATGAAAAGATCAACGAAGAGGAAAAGGGACATTCTCAAGTTTGGGAAAAAAAGCAGTTACAAAGTAGAAGTCATACAAGTATCAAGGACAGGCACGTTTTTGCTACACTAAAAACAAAAAAAGATATTTCAAATACTCACATGAGAAAATTTTTTTTTAAGGCAATACTACTATCTGAAAAATTGAAGTAGTTATCAAAAGGCTTTGAAGCCCCTGATGCTTTTCCAAAGATGTGACAGGACTAACACCTCAGGTAGGGAAGTGTGTTGGCTTTCCAGTTCCCAGGTATAACTCCTAGTACTGATTATTTAGCTTTATCAGTGGCCATGCAAGAGAGCAATTCTAAAATTAACAAATGGATGCACAGATACACATAAATGTCTTCTTGTACCTTTAGGTCCTCGCTGAGGATGTGTGCATACTCTTTGTAAATTTTATTCAATTCCTTGATTTTATTGCCTGCGCCAGTGTCCAGGAATTTCTCAATCTCCTGTAATGCTGATTCTGCACCATCCTGAGACTGACACTTATCTACTGGCTGTGAAGCCAGCAAATAAATTCCTTCATCACACCACTTCATGGACTAGAAACAGAGAAAAGAACAGGCTCAGAATGCACCGATGTCAGCATCAAACACTAAGAGGTCTAAAACATTCCATACCTCTACTTGTGATATACTCAGCTATTTAGGGAGAAAACTTCCAGCATACCTGTATGTTTTTACCTTGTCATTATCACAACTGGTTGACTGAGGTTTAAGCAAACAAGACAGGAAACAGAACTGTTCTGTACAAAAATTACCTTTTCTAGTAAGCCATGCAGTTCTAGGGATTTGTTAAGAAGATTCCTCCTCCGTTCTGTCTCAGTAGTGAAGGCATCACAGAGATCGTGAAGTTCACTGCATTTTGGAATAATGGAGTCCACAGCATAATGATTGCTTTGAATAAAAGCATCACCCTCTGAGGCTAGCATTCTGGCTTTTGCTATGGTTTCCTGAGAAAATAAGCAATGATTTAGGTACATCTTCCCTTGGATCAACATCAATGAAAAAAATTAAAAGTTACACCATTTGTTTTTATGCAGTAAAATACACATGTTGAGAAAGCATACATCTTTAGTTAACAGCTGCCTTGCTTAATAAATCAAAGTGATTACCTGTCTTCCCAGACACTCAAGAACTTCTATGCCACCTTCTGTATTGTATCAGAGTGCTTCAGAAACATTAATGATTTGAATCATACTCCTCCCTGTGAAGGAACCTCTATTGTCTTTCTATCCCTTAGTTATTCAGCAGCATACTTGTGTGTGCGCACAATTAGGAGCACAGCAGCAACCTGAACCCAAATTAAAAACCACCTAACTCCAGCACTGCAGCTTCAAGAGCAACAACCTCACTTATAGAGCTATATATATTATTGTGAAGCACAGATCATAATAAGCTTCCCTTTCTACATTGTTCAGAGTGTGTGTTTCTGTTGGTCATCTTTTAACATACTGTATATTTAATACACAGCTTTCTCATTTCTGAGATTTAATGATATAGGTGGCTTTAATAGGAATGGAAGTGGCCACTTAATCACTAAGTGCAGAACATGGCTACGTAGACACTTCATGCAATTCTTCCATGAACTGATCACACTGACTTTGTGATGGGTTACTCTGCCCTTTATTGAGGAATGCCTGAGAACTTCAGCCACCCCAATCGTTAAAGGAAGACTTTATTTCAAATTCCTTCTGCACATGACTTGAGATGCTGATTCTGCCCTGTTGTCAGCTTAAGCTCTGCTCATAACATCTACTCAATAACCAAATACCGTTCACCTCTACACACACGTTGCCATATTAGAAATTATGGAGACTTGCAGAGTTCTTACACATGATTTTTCTTCAAAGTTGGCAAGATCTTTCAAAATATGTTCCACATGTGAACAGCTGTTTCCCACATCTGTGAAAGTAGACAGTCTCTCAGACACAAGATCCAAAGCTGCTTTGACCTGAAATGAGACACGGCTATATATCAATGGAGGTGATTCCACCTCTCTGGACACCCATCAGTTAAAAAGCTGACAGCCACTATTTCCAGTCAAGTGACTCACATTATGGGGTTACTAGGGCACAGAGACAAATCACTCTTTTTGTCAGCCTACCTTTACCCCCAGTTCAAAATCAAAACAAACACAAAGAAAAGGCAGTGAAGTAATCACGTTTCCTGGTACTGAAAAAAGAAAAGTGCAGGAAAACTAATGCTCAGGAAGCATTTATGATCTTGCTTTTTTTCAATGACAATAACACAAAACAACATTAATGTAAACAGCAAAATGTGAGGGACAAGTCCTCACCCTAACAATCGGTTACAAGACACACACTTGTAAGGGGGTTTTCTGAGCATTGCTCCCATGGAACGCAGGGGTTGTGCTCTGAGATCAGCTACACCAGTGTAAAGAGACTGTAGGTGCCATCAAACGTATGAGTTAAACTAACATGAGATCAGAAACTGGCTGTAAAAATTATAGTTCAGCCTCCACCCAGCTTCTAACAGTGTGGTTGCAACTTCCCACCCACAGTCTTGGAGACTGTTTTATACAATTTCAGCCAGAGGGTTTAGGTAAGTCTTGATTCCATAAAAGGGCCTATTGGCAAGATGAAAGCGTAGCAGACAGCATATTATGCTTCTGTGGTGGAGAACAGGTTTCAAAGGAGTTTTTGAATGCTTATACGCTGCTGGGCCCATAGGAAAAAAAAAAAATCATAAGGCTGTAGAAGAGAAGTTATTATGTCTCCATAGGCAAGTATTCAAGGTAGTAGAGATAGCAGTATGTCAAGTAAGGACATGTACAAGAAAAAGGTTGGAGAAAGCTTTCAAGCACACACATGAGCTGCAAAAACAAGAGGGCAGAAGTATTTTCTTCTGAATCATTTCTATATTAGCAAATATTGACAGCCACCAAGAAGTTCTCACCTCTCTGAAATTCTGTTCAAAATTCCGAAGGTGCAGACACTGCTCAAGTTTTTGCTGATGCTTAATCCAGAACTCATCAAAGGCAGTCTCTGTTTCATGTAATTGAGCCAGAAGCCTTTAAAAAAAGAGAAATACTGTAGGAATGATGGGTGCAACCTTTAAGGGACAATACAATCTTTCACAATAAACAAAAAGCTTCCCAAACACAGTATTTTTCAGAAAAAATAAATTGGATACTGGAAGCTTTTTTGAATATTGCACAGAATTGTTTCCTAGAATAACATTGATGTAAAACTGAAACCCAACACAAACAGTAAGTTCTAAAAAATTGGCAAGTGCTGATTTGAAGGTAGCTGCTGCACATACTACATCTCAGCTCTGGCCTGGGGACATGGGGATTTGGGGCTAGCAAACAAATAAAACATGCAAATGTGTGTGGGCTAGGACCCAGAGGAACCCAAGCCTTGAGCTATAAGGAAAAATGAAGGCAAAAATTTGTACTGCTGTGACCAGTCAGCTGCCCTTACATTTCATTCCTTGGAGCAAGGTTCATAATAAACCTGAAGAACATTGCTCCTCCTCTTCTGAGCAGTAGAGTTATTACTTACATATCACAGGCGAGCATACAGCTGTACTGTGATGAAAAGAACCTTCTTCCATTATAATTTTGGTGAATGCCTTTAAACTTTTACTTTTCAAGTTATCTTGCCATATTGCATTTCACAGTAGGGTATCCTATGGACTTATCTTTACAGTGCACTTAGGCTACAGCCAGGGAAGGCCATATATAAAAATTTTAATGAACTTCTGTCTTCAATAGCACAGAAACAAATCTTGCATTTAGAAGTCAAAACTGATAAGAAAAAAAGGTGGGGCCACACACACATACACAGAGTTTGTTCCAACTTCCCTCAGATATTGTATTAAGTGGGAATGTTTTGGATAAATTAGCAACCCCCACCCTAATTGTCCTTTGGATAGCTGATAGCAACAACGACCAAAAAAAAGTGACTTCTGCCCAGCTTTGGGGATTAGAATAGACAGTTATTTGGAAAGAAGAGTCAGCCCAAGTGTAACAGAAACATGGAATGACAGACAAAAAAAGAATGCAGACAACTGCCTGGGGGAAATGAGCTATGCCTTCATAGCTTTGTGCAAATTTACATCTGTGCTATGGTGATATAGTGTCTTCAAACCCAGAAGTAATTTAAGGGGGAACCAAGGGAAGGGGGGAGGGAAGGTAGGGAGCAAAGGAAAACAACATCTATTACTTACATGCCCAAAGGAAGCATATAGGAAGTTTGTCATAAATACTTCAAGAGTGGAGTACTCCCGAGTAGCCCTTTAAAGGCTACTGAAGATATTGACGAGATATCAGCAATGTTAGAAGCTCCTATGGGCAGTTTAAAGCAAAAGAAACCTCCCACTTCAAAAGGATGTAATGGAAGTGGACAAAAAGGACAGGAAAAAAGAAAATAAGGATATATCACTTGTCTTCCCCTCCTGCTTTCTCTACAGCAGCAAAATTTCCTTGGATTGCACTTTAGCCTCTAAAAAAAGCACCAACATTCTTTAAAATATGGAAAAGCTATATAGTCCAAATCTGATAAAAAGGACAATGTTTGTTGGTACCAGGACTCAAACTCCATCCTCTATTTCCTTATAGCCAGGTGACCCGGTGATGGACATCAGGGGTTTACTTTGCTCAGGACAGATCTGACAACAGAGAAGTTGTTTCTGAAAGTATGTTTTATATGTTCGCACTAACATTTGTCTATTTGCTCAGCATGCATATGGAACTAAGTAAAAGAGCTGTGGAGGGGTCAAAAACCCAGAAAAGAAGCATGTCGAGTATTTCACTCCTCTCACCTTTCTACCGTTATTTGATTGTCTAGCTGGTCTTGATTCAGTTTGTATTCAGGATTCTCAGTAACTGGTTTTGTAATACTTCTGAGAATATCACCTCCTTGTTCTACTGCTAACCTGATATCCTCCTACAAAACAAAACAAAAGTCCTCACACACTGTAGTTGTTTGTTGTGTGTTTTTTTTTTTTCATCTGTCTTCATAAAGCACCAAACTGGAAAAAGGATTTTGTTTTAATAGTAATAGAGCAAGCATGGTTGGATTGAAAGCAGTATTTGACAACAAATATAGACAGTAAATGCTAAATGTCAGCTTTTTCACTGTTTACCATCTTAAGATCCCAGTGTAACTAAGTTGAATTTTCATAATATATAGCCTTCTAGCGTCTCCTTAGGGTACAAATCTCAAAAGTTTTACATGCACAGTTTTGAAATCTCCAAATAGTTTTCATTTAAGCTGATTTGAAAGAACATTTGTCCTTTCTTCAAAAGGTCATATATTTTCACACACATGCAAATACCATTACATTTCTTGTTGCAAACAGAACTACAAATTGAACACACCACCACTTACAAAGAAATTTCTGTTTCCACATACATTATGCACTTGTACACACAAACTCAGCCTCAGGGAATGTCATTTTTGAATGCAAAAAAAGATTTTTAACATCAAACCAAGTAAAACAAGTTCAATAAGATTTCAATGTTTCGCCTTATTACTCTCTACTAATATCCTCCAGACTTTCTATTAACATTATTAGCTATAAAATTAAAACACAGCTTAACTAGAAGACAGCGTCTTTACAAAAATTACATACCTTCATTTTGTCCTTCTTTTCTGTGTGTGTTGCAAGAAGGGTGCTGGTTGATTGCACATCATTTGGTAGTTCTGTTTCAGCCAGCTCAGTCCCAAAGGACTGAAGAATCTGAGCTGTTTGCTTAGCCTTTTGGGCGAAACCTTCTATAGCCTTTTGGAACAAAAACCATTAAAGATGTTTCATGCTCGTCACATGCATATGTACAAACAGACACATGCACACAAAATAGAACTCTCAAAACAAACCCAAGCAGATGAATTACAAGACTGAAAAATGGTCAAAGTATAATTTAACAAGCAATAGATACCGTCACCATTAATTCCTTAATTGTATATTTTTCCTAGGCTCGTATCAGGTGTATCTTCCTCATATTTTTATAATCTGGAGTTATTTTACAACTTGAGCTTTTTCTTCTTGTAGCAAAAACAATAAACCTCAACACAATAATACACTGTAGTTCCTTTGCTCCAAGTGTTCAGAAAACCACTCCCAAATTATTACTCATATTATTTCTCTAAAATGACTAAGTACCATAGGGAACATCTTCTCACTCCAAGCAAGTCAACTTGCATCACTTGGAAAATGTTTTAAAAATGACAGGGTATAAAACAGAAGGGTTCATTAGCCTGAAAAGTTAAAATGAAAACTGAGACTTACAGTGCGACGAGACAGCCATCTGTTATGGCAGTAATCCAGGGTGCCACCAAGATCTTCTGTTAATTGTGTTTTATCAATATAACTCTGCAGTTCTGATACTGAGCCCAGCATTATGATCTGCAGCAGCAAAGAAAAAAAAGTGAACATGATCAGTGGTGAGATGTCCCTTGTTAAGGATTCTAAGCCCCATCCTTCAGCCTCTGATAGAGAAAATTCAGTTTAATACAGAAGCAAGTGATGGAACTGTTTAATTCCTTTGAGTATAGAAAAAGAAACTTAGCAGTTGTTTCAGCTGTAGATGATGTAAATGTAAACAACTGCGCATGAGCATGAGCAACAGGCATATTAAAAAAAGTTTATGGATTATACAACATAAATTACACCATCAGCTTTTTTTATCTTGAGAAACCATACATGGCAATTTTCTAAGAGCAACATTCATTTCTTGTTCATTTTCCCTCGTTATCCTGGGTCTGTGGGAGAGAACAAGAGTCTCTATGGATTTGGCATGTAAAGACTGGTTCCCCAAAACAAACAAGGGGTGGGGCAAGATTATATTAACAACTATCTTTCATCCTTGAAATTCACATCTGATAAGTAAAATAACTTCTGTATCTTTAGCTTGTATAGTTTCAAAGTTTATTTTGAAATAGAAATGCTGTACATCTACAAAGGTATCATTAGTGGGTTTACCAGCGATGTGACAACAAACATCAGTTGTATGTGTGCTCAAATGATAGAAACTTGTCCTGGTTTGAGTTAGAACCAAAGCAAGTCTGTTCAGTGATGTTACTTTTCACCTGAGTCTCTTCTAACGACACTTTCTGAAGCTAACAGCATGTTTTTGCAGACAGTGTCTGCTTCTAGCCGTGATAACGCTTGATGTTCAGAGTTACTACCAAGGATTGGTGTGCAGACCAAGGTCACTGCTAACTCTTGTGTACCACATCAGGGGGTCCAGAAAGGGAAAGGCCACACCTGCAAGGAGGAGCGGCCAGGACAGGTGACCCCAAACTGACCAGCGAGGGATTCCATCCCATATACGTCATGTTCAGTATAAAGCTGAGGGATCACGAGGGTCTCGGCCCTTCCTGTTGGCCCTTCACCAGCCTTCGCTTCCGGTCTGCCTTTGGGATCCTTCCACTGGCCTTTGCTACCCTTGGGGAGCCTTCTTGGTTTCTTGGACCCTTCCCTTCGGCCTTCCTTCTTGGACCTTCTCATGCCTTTGATCCTAATTTGTGTGTTCCTGAACCCAGCTCCTGAAACCGGTTCTTGTCTGCTGCTGAGCCCAGTCTGGGACTTTGCCAGTGTTTGCTACAGCCTCAGTGGTGACGGTGATGTAATTGCCATCAGGGGGAGGTTGGGTTCGATACTGGTTTTGTATATATTTGCATATATTCCATTTTATTATCTTCATTAAAGCTATTTTCATTTTCTAATCCGGCAGCCTCTCTCTCATTCCCTTCCTCTCCCATTTGGGAGGGGAGGGGGCCAACAGTCTCTCTCTCCCTTATCCTCTTTCTCTTCCTCTGTTTGGGGGGAAAAAGAGGGGTTAATAGAGAGCGTCTGTTGTAGGTCTGGTGGATTGAACCTAAACCTCAACAACACTATAGGATTTGTCCATGGGAAATGCATTTGCCTCAAAATTCACATACTCTTTCAAGAATAAACCATCATGAATTCACCAAAATTGCTCAAACTGCCTTAAAGCATGGCTTCTTGCTGGGACTTTTTTGGTCCTCAATACCAAAGTACTCCATTAAGTTCTTCAACAGATTCCTGACAGTAAACTGAAAATAGCAGATTACTTACAGGTACTTTCATTTTAAGCTCATCTTTGTTGAATTTGAAAGCAATGTCCGAGAGAGCTCGATGAAAAAATCCTGTTGGGCGCAGAACGAGGACTAGTTGCAGGTTTCCTGGGAAAGATGCCTGCAAAACAAGTTTAGTCTGTTATTTTCTGTGTCTTAGCCCCAGAAAATATTTTTGAACAAGGAGAAGTGGCTGTTAAGCCATGATTAACTGTATCGAAGGCCTCCCATAATGGAGTGACCAATTATAACATTGCACAGCTTGCACAAAGAGCTTCATTCAAAGAGACATTTACTCATCTTTGGGAACAGCAATCTATTCTCCTGGAATTGAGTTTTTCAGGGCTGGCTTGTACTGCTCTTCAGCTAAGATTACATCTTAACCAAAGAGGCTAATGAGCAAACAGTGGTGGCTTAGCAGTTTTTCAACAGCAGTACATGGTTACCTTATCTTGTCTTTATTAGTGGGTGCCAAGAGGAACCTCCATTATTTTCTGAACACCTAACAACGCATTTCTAATTTGCACATATACTACATAGCCAGCTGCCTAAACAAAGTATTGCCACTGAGACTGGATTTCTCAGGCAGAAGCTTAGACAAAAAGATTAAATTTAGTAGACAAAAATAAAAATAAAACATAATAATTCTCAGCTGCGGTTTTTTTCATCATCTTCCAACTAGTAGTCTGATGGAGCTTTCCCAGTTCTACAAGTGATAGGGGGAAAACAGAAGAGCAGGAAAGCAAAGAAATAGCGTTACATTACCAAAAATCAAACTCTGCTGTGGCAGAGGTTTGCATACTTGGCATTTAGCCATTCTTGAAATCACGCAAGACTTCTTCCCTATTCAATATTTCCACTTCAGAGAGGCAGTGAAGCTCACTAAAGAAATGATCATTATAATGATTAAGCATGCAATCTTCTTTATTATACTGTTGGAAATTATGTCATGTTTCTAGCAAATTGAATTACTACAGGAAAAAAAAAAAAGCCAACCAAAATGCAAACACTGACTGAAGAAGCTGTTATGCTATGCTCTGTTTCCATGCCTAGTGAAACTGTTAACATCTGGAAGGTTGGAGAGTGATTTAATACGCATTTTGAGGTTTCAAAGGCTTCCAGGTATTTAGCATTGGAAGTGACAAACTTTGAAAGAGAAAAATAGATTAAAACTTTTCTGGAAGACTTCACAGATTCATTCTGGTTTCCCAGATATTTAGCATACAACTGAGATCTCCATTTGATTGAGAAACCTTATAGGCTTGAGCTTCACAATCTGCCTCCACTTCAGTGATGTCCAAATTTTCTAGAAAGCATGGTGGTTCCGTCCCAAAGGAGTCTGTCTGAGGGCTAGGAACAGATTCCAGGTAACTCTGAGTGTCCACACCAGCTCTGCATCCTTGCACTGTAAACAATCTTTCTCTGTGTACTAAAAGTAGTACACCCTGTGGACTTACTCACCACAGTTATCAAAGGAAAAATGTCTTCTAGACTATTTCTGACTGTATTCAGAAGTAAAGTTAAGAAAATATTTTTTTTACCATTTTTTTCCCGCAAATTATTGTACCAAGGACAGTGGGAAAATTATTTATGACAATTATTTAACTCATTCTAAGAAACATGGAAATAATGGACAAAATATTTTAAAATCACATCTCCTGAATAATCTTTTTAAAATGATAGCCATGTCTATTAATTTCATACATTAAATAGACATGTCAATTTGTTTTGTGCCCTTAACAGCAGTGTTCAGAATCTGAGCTCTTAATTTTCACCTTCAGCTTCCAAAATGTGAACTTTATTCAACGGCAATGTCAACATTTCAGAAGAAAAACCTCCAAGAAGAAATATCTTTCAGATAGCACATTTTCATGTGAGATATCTACCTTACTGCATCACATCCAGACATACTGTCTTTGGCAGTGCGTGTTCGTGACCCATTTAGCCTTACCCAGAATACTGGGAAATGCCTGTTAGCTTCAAGTTGAGTAGATACATGAGAAATGCACAATGGCATGAAATTATGAAGCATAAAAGACACAAAATAGTAAATTTAAGTTACATGTATGAGTAATAGATTTCTTCATTCTAGCTTTAAATTCTCACTCTTAAGCTTTCTGACTGTAGTCTAGATTTTTACTCCAGAATTTCAGAGAAAATATGATGAAAGGGATTTGGGGGTGCTGGTGGACAACAAGCTGAACATAGCCAAGGCAAATTGGATCTTGGGCTGCATCGGCAGGGGGCATTACTAGCAGAGATAGAAACATCATCATCCCACTCTATTTGGCACTTGTTTGGCCACACCCGCAGTACTGTGTCCAGTTCCAGTCCCCACAATTCAAGAAAGACACGGACAGACTAGAGAGGGTCCAAAGGAGGACCATAAAGACGATCGGAGGGCTAGAGAACTTGCCCAATGAGGAAAGACTGAAGGAGTTAGGTCTTTTCTCCCTGGAGAAGAAAAGGCTCAGGGGTGGCCTCATCACAGTATTCCAGCTGCCACTAAACGGGCAGCTACAAAGAGGACAGAGGCTCTCTCTTCACACACTGCCATGTGGAGAGGACAAGGGGCAATGTGTACAAGTTGCACCAGAAGATTTTTGCATCTTGATATAAGAAAAACTTTTTTTGCAGTGAGAACAATCATTCACTGGAACAACCTCCCCAGGGACGTGGTAGAGCCCTCATCACTGGAGGTTTTCAAGATGAGATCGGACAGGGTGCTAGATAATCTTATTGAGGCTCCCTTTCCCCAAAAACAGTTGGGCCAGATGATCTTTAAAGGTCCCTCCCAACCTGAGCTGTTATTCTGTTATTTAATGAAATTTAGGCTATTACTGAAGCAAACAGTAATAGCCAAATACAATGCAATAGTAAACTTTTCTAAACTGTATGTTAGGTCTTATGAAATACAGAGTTTAACTGCATCGCCAAATTAAGTAGTGTATCTGATTAGTTTTCAAAGAAAACAGAGAACACACATTACAATTATTCTCCATCTTAGTGTGTTTTCCCAAGATGATGCTGTTGAAGTCACTAAAGTCTTGTGCCACTTCCACTCCTATTCAAGGCTTACCAGAAGTTTCCCCTTTCTCTTAACAGAAACTCAAATAGTAGTCTACTCTAACTTCATCTACAATACTGTTCATGTCTCCACTAGTTTGTCTCCTATGCTTCCCATTTGGTTTTGCTTTTTCAAAAAATCTTCAAGTCTTAAAAAATGATGCCTCCTCTGTTTGTTGTGGCTGGAAATCATATCTGAAAATTGATCTCTGTGAAATAACAACAAGAAAAGTGAGGATTGCTACAGTAAACAATGCTGGACCTGTGCCAGCTGTTCCAGTTTATTTGAGCTTATAACTGCACTGCCCAAATTTCCTAACTTTTCTTTTTTTTTCTAAAGCCCTGGTGACTTGCAGAGACAGTGATGTGATGCAAGAGACACTCCTTAGATGCGTGTGAACTTCATCAACCAGTCAACTTCACCCTGAACACAAGAGAACAAAAGAAACCCCAACAAACTCTGTTCCAGCCCAGCAGCATATTTGTTTGAAGCCATTGTATGCTAAGCAGATAGAACAAACAATGACTTCTCAACAATCTTGTGCCAAATGTTAGGCACAAAAATACACATTCATGTATGTTTAGTAGTGCAATAAAGTGCCTTCAAGGACTGTTTTAGTGAAGTCAATGAACATCACTGTGGCTTGAAGAAGAGTTTGTGTGCTTGAAAACTGTTTTTTTTCCGAAAGTATCTTTCCTTATTAGATTAATTAACCGCTTCCCCAACATCTTGTCTCAAATATTGCACTTTAACTCATTTAACGCCTATGCAAAAGAGACCAGGGTCGTGTTTTTGGTATCCTTGTGGGATCAGTTTTCTATCTGCTTATCTCCTCCTCTTCCCCATCCAGTCAGGCCAGTGCCAGTTTCAAAGAACCAGAAAAAGATGCAGATGTGCATGTAGTTACAAGCTTTGAAATAAATCTTGAAATGAAATAATATTTGAAATATAGGAATTTATAAACAGCACAGCCCTTAAATCAAAGCTTTCCAATACACAGGGGTCTCTTCTGCCCTACGAATGCCGCAAACCTGGAACACGTGAAGGACCTTCACTGGCTGGACAAAACAGGAGCTACCTTAAATCCTCTAGTAAAACAGTTAATAAATACTCAGGGGAAGGTTGACCTGCCTGCTTTCAGGCTGACCTGCTTGCTTTCAGGCCCTCCACTTCTCAGTGATGAGGAGCTTTCCACTGCATGCTCCAGACTCCTGTAAAAGGGGAATCTTATGGAGACTGAATCCTGCTGAGTTTTAGGCAAAACGTAAAATTTTATTGTATATAATCTTAATTATCGCTTCACTTCACAGAAAATTAATGACAGAGAGGCTGTCTGTTGCACCAGTACTGACCCTGAAGTAAAGCAGCTGCTAATAGGGGAAGGTAAGGAGAGGCTGGCCAACTCATAAGTGAAGATGACACAATGCTGAATGGCTGGTAGGGAACTGCAAAAGCTGAGTGGGAAACAAACCCTACCTGATGCTTGGTAAGGAGGGGTGGCAGCTTATTTGTGGGGAAGGATGGACGGTGCTTCCCCAAAGACAGGCACCGAGACTCTTCCTATCTTTGGTTTCCACCATGTAACGCTGTCTTGCTCTGCTGGTGCCAACGGGGAGCTATTTAAGTCACTCAACAATTTTACCTGCACCAGTCAGGCAGAGAAGCAACCCTACACACTTCTTCCTGACAGCAATTGTAAACAGCGCATATGCGCTATAGGCTATTGGGCAGATGGCATTTTCAAAGCAGGAGTAATTCTCATTAAATCCCATACTTGACAATAGTCACAACATTCACTGAGACAGGATGTAGTGCTGCCAGGCTGCTCCCTGGAAGAGACAGTAAAGGAGCAGAGTGGTGGCTGGAGTCTATAACCAGAAGTCAGTCACTACAGCTTTCAACAGTGAATACCCAAAGCTGAACTTCTAGAAAAGAAAACTGATATTTTTGACTTTTCATATCTCAGGTCTCCTTCTAGGGCTTATTTAGTATTCAAAGGAATTATGTAGATAGGTATGTATGGCTTTTAGACAGAGATAAGCTATTTTAAGTTGCAGTCTGCTTTCCATCCCACAGAGCAATTCACTAACCTGCCCCGGTCCTCAGAAGCCCGTTCTACTCCTACACAGCAAAGGAAAGCTGTTCTGATAAACAGTGAACCTACAGCCCCTTTTCTTGTGCTTCCCAAGTAAACAGCCAGCTTTCAGGAATACCTGAACCAAGGGAGACATCAAAGAGCTAACGCTTGACTCTGTTTTAGTAGTTCAGTCTTAAAACACTTGGAACAACACTATTTTTCATTTTATGAAGAGCTTCCATATACCCACATTACCAAACTCTGTGGTAGTGTTTTCCCTTCTGCACTTACTAGTATGCTGTAAGCCACAGGGCACTTCTTTCCAAAATACCTCTGTATACAGAGGAGCTAAGAAGTGCTTTTTTTTGTTGTTTCTTTTTTTCTTTTTTTGGCAAGACTGTTTATTCCTGGCTAGAATGAAGTCTGTTAGACTGTTACACAGGCTTCTTGTCAAGAAAGAATCTTGAATTAAATAAATTCATAAAAGGTGCAGTTCGAAATCTAGTTTTAAAAACATTGAGCTGTTTTGCACTAGAACTACGTTGAATGGCTTGCGATGTTATCCTGTTTTCAGAGTTGAAGTGATTCACTTTCCTCTTTTTCCTATTAAAAAAACATGTAACAAAAAGGAAAAATGGCCGACTATACAAGGATAACTGCAAAAATGTCTGCAAATGTTATATTCTGAAAACATCCAAAGCAGTAAGACAAAACTGTACAACATCTCAAAATAACTTTTTTTAGTTTATCATTTACTGGAATCACTCATAATAATAGCCACAAATTTAATACAAATACTGTTCTAGGTTCATCATACTATCAAGTTTTTGGTGGTGTTTTGAATCCAAGCATAAATGAGAAACATGACTAGGGACTGAAAGAAGAGCACTTTTTTCAACTTTAACCCATACAAATTGTTAAATGTCTTTACAGTTTTCAGGACACGACATGAAGAGCTAGCTAGAAACTGGGTTAGCAGGAAATACCTATCCATAACATAAAATAGTGCCTTTCATGGAGCGTCACTTACTAAACGCATCTTTTCTCCATCAGGAACTAAGAAACTCAACATGTCTTTACAAACCAGGCCAAAGAACTCAAGGTTGGATTACTGTAATTCACTGTTTCTCCCCTTGGATGTAAAACCAACAATAAGACTCCAGATGGCACAAAAACGGGACTGCCTGGCTCCTGCAAGGTTTAGGCTGGTATTAGCACTTGAGGCTCTCCATTGGCTTTTGGTCTTCTCCTGCCAGCTAAAGGTTTTGAATCTAATCTTCAAAGCAACTAATGTGCTAAGCCTCTCTTACAGTGACAACTGTATTTTGATTTATGAAAAGCGAAGAAAACAGTGCTTTGGACAATGCAGTCCATAACAGATGGCATGAAACCTGCATGCAATGCGTCCTTAGTCAAATGTAGCAAATCTCAAAGCAAACTTCTCCAGGAGGCTGGATAAAACCCAACTCTTGTCAAATTTTGAAAGGGCTACAAGTCTTATGATTGGGTAAAACTTTCTCACTACCACCTGTGTGACCTCCATACCAGCTGTTTCCTCAAGAGCAGTTGCCCACACTTATGTTATTCCTTAAGTACCACGTTTAAGAAAGCTTTCTTTCTCTAGGCTTTCAATATGAGGTTGATATATGCCTCTGGTGGAAGTACTTGAGTGCAGTTTTTTGTTTGTCTAAAAGGCTGAGTTCACACTTCAACTTTGCTTCAAGATGGAGAAAGACAGTGATGATGGGACAACAGAGACAAAGACAATGTAATGACATAGGCTTAATTTTTTTTTAGGAAGACACAGTGGAACTACAAACAGAGCAGTATGAAACCCCAGAACTCACTGATTAGTAATGTGCCTTGCTCCTACAACTGTGGATTGAAAATTGCTTGTTTGGCTATGACAACACTAGGAGAGAAAAGAAATAAAAAAAGGAGGGGAAAGAAAAAAGGGTAATTTTTGACTGCATGGAAAGGAAAAGGGAATCAATTTGTTTGCTGTTTGTTATTCACCCAATTTCAGCTGAGACAATATGGAGCCATTTTACCAAGCTCTGTGACTACTACTCCTTGCACCCTCATTCAGGAACCATTCCTTATTTCCATAAGCCTACCCACTTGCTCAGCCATAGAGGCTAAAAAGCTCAGCAAGGTCTCACATGTCTCTGTCTACTGTGTTTAGCTGAAAACAGGACCTTACAATACAAATTTAGAAGAATCTCAGAAGCTGATATGGCAAAAACCTTAAGAAATTTTGTGTCTTCAAACAACAATGTAATGAGTGAACAATCTGCAATGGCCAACTTTGATATTTTTGTTGTAATACCTTTCAGTTTTCTACAGCTTTTTTAGGAAGATGACAATTTCCTTCCAAGACTTCACATTTAACAACATATAGCTTAGCTTTTGGCGTCTCTCCCAGAACTCCAGCTCTTAGCCTGGCTATCCCAGTAGGCCAGATTCCTCCTGAAGACTTGATAGTAGGGATGAATTCTGTCCAACTTACAACTATCTAAATAGTATGCTTTCTACCTAGTCAACAGTATGTCCCCATTATCCATCCCACCTATCTCACTTTCTAAACACGCGTCATTCTTGACTGCACAAGGCTAATAACTTCAATTTAGCTAAATCGGGGAAAAAAACCAAAAAACAACCAAACCGTCTTGTCTGCAGTGTCTCTTAAGCCAGAGAGTCTTCAGTCTCACACCAGCTGAGGACAACCTCTTGTGCTGCCTGCCCTTTGCAGCTTTGTCAAGTACAGCATAACAAAAGCCTGCACACCTTGGCACATGCTTGCCACAATCTCTCTGTCACATCCCAGGAAAAGAGGGGGCATTGTTCAGCCCAGCGCCTCTGGCTTTAGTTTCAATTCTGCTGTTGCTGCACATGCTTCAGCAGCAGTCATCCTGGGTGACTGGTGCAGCCACTGCCCTTCCACTGCATCTGCAAAAATAGGTTTACATCGTCTTCACAGCCTTGACTGTCTATAGCAACCTTAAAGTATCAGCATGAAATACAGATTCAGCTCATCACTGCTCATTTTCTATCCCAGGAATGAAAACGATCCCTAACAACAAAGAAGGAAAAAATGAAGTCTAGAAATTTTTCATAAGATAGAAAGATTTTCCACATTAAATTTCAGCCTGAAACAAAAATCCTTTCTTTGTTAGTTTTGTTTCAAAACATACTTCCAACACCTACTAGTACAAACAGAATGTTTGCATGTGAAGAGTCTTGAAAATAACATAAAATAATAATAATAAAAAAATTACATGCTGGTCTGAATTTCTGGTTAGCAGCTGCTCCGGGCTTACCAGTATATTTCCTACAGTTGTCAAGATATTAGTGATGGGCAGAAGCTCCAGTCAGGATATCCCTGTTGTGCAGTGGTCCAGCCACAGCACCCTGTGCTGGCTTCTCACAATTTCACAAACCAAAATCCCCTCAGGATAATTAGAGAAAAATCAGGAAAGATTTCAGGGAGAACACTGCAGGAACTGCAAGTGAGACAACAGCCAAAACTCTCTTCTCAAACCATGTGAGATTCATATTCTCACACACAGCAATAAGCTTTAGCAATCAAAATTGCTAGAGATACCAGACTTTCAGAGACACAGTTCAATCTGGACACCAAGATGCTTCATCACCATCAAAAGACAACTCTAACTGTTGGGAAAACCAAACAAGTGGGAGTTAAGCCTCCAGTTACCGTTGAGCCATTAGAAAAAACAACAAAAAACAACAAACCCAAACTTTGTCTATCAACAGAACCCAGAGAAATCATCACAACTTTGTCACAAGATACATATTGTGTATATTTGGCTTTGTTGTTTTTTTTAAGGAACAGACAGCAGAAATGTGTTGAGAGTTAATTGGTGGCAAATATTATAGCAAACAAATGGTGTACAACAGCAAACAATGATTTTTCACTATATCTGTTTTTGGAATAAGAAGATAAAATTTTCAAATGTTCAAGGACAATGCAACTATTGCTGAAGCCCAAGAGAAGGACTGCCACATACATCTATGGATGCAATACAAAGCCAAAGCTGAGGAAGTAAATTTAAAAAAAAGATCATGCCTCTAACAGATTAGACTTCAGCTAGGAAGCATGATTTCTCTTTTAAATAAAGTTCAGAGAATAACAAAAAAAAGAAGAAATAAAAATAACCCATCATCACTGCAACCCGCAGCGTTCCCTGCACTTAATACCCTTCTTCAGGCAAAGCCCTTTGGCAGCCACACCATCACTGCAATGATGGATCCCTCATCATGGCGAACAGATACTCCGGTTCTGTATATTGTGCTTCTAGGCAAAATAATGCACACTAGAGGAACATTACCATTAATGTTAATATTATGGCTATAAGCAACATGTCTGTACTTGCCCCCCGCCCTCTACCATCCCAATTATATAAATAAAAGGACTGTTATCTGTGGAATACTTATCTATCCTGGAACAGAAACTACAGCATTGAATTTTGAAAGAGACTTAAAAACTCCAGAGATACAGTCCCAAAACATGCTGCTCTCTGTTTTTCACTACTGGAATATGCTCAATGCTGCATCTCAAAATTTCAAAGTGAGCTGCAAAAGCAAACTTCACTAATACTTTGGTACATTTTCAATATTTTAACATTCCTAACATACTTATTGTGGAAAAAGTTGTATTGTGGGAATATTATATCATGACATATTAATTCACAAAAAAAATCATGTAGTGAGAGTAACGTATTACCTTTAAATAAATACCTTTTCACTTAAAATAAGCAGTTCATTGGTCAGAATGGAGCCACGCAAAAATGACATTTACTGTTTTGATTTGACTTATCTTACAGAGTCAGAAATGTTCAGTCATTAAAAATTAAAGAACAAATGCTTACAGCTCTTTTTTTTAGCACTTACTGAAAGACTATCAACACTAGCAATTCAAGCAAGGATAACAAAAAATAATTAACCTATAGTAGGATAAGCACATGATAAACAGGAATCTGTCTTTTCCTACTTGTAAAAAAAAAAAAATAGCCTCTAATAAGCTTCATTTTCATATTTAAAAATATTCAAGTGGTCACTGAAAGTAACAGCATGTACTGTTGATTGATCATAGTGGGTACATAATATTTTCTTGCTTACAAGCAACCCTTGCTTTAATTCAAACACCACGAAACCAGCTTTTACACCTGAATTCCTTTCACAAGCGGTAACTAAATCAGGACTCTCCTCCTCACATTTTCCTGAAAGAAAAGCTCACTTGAACAGTAAAATGTGGATCCAAAGTTCTACAGGACGCATGAGCTGTCCACAAAATTACTGGTTCCTACCTGGGAGAGCTGCACCCTGCACACATTCATATGCACACAACACATATGCTCTCCACGTGCCCTGAGTTGCAAACTGCATTAAAAGCACATCGTAGACACATAATGCTCGGTCCCAGTCAACTGGGATAGAAAAGAACTACTGGATACTTTTAATGCCATCTATCAGCTAACATTTTGTTGAAGAAATATGAGATTTGCTGATTTTTTGCTTGCAAGAGGAAGGTTCAGCACAGAAAAATCCTTCTAAGAAGTTAATTAAAAACAGTACTCACTGCTATCCGCAGTATGGAAGCTTTCACTGAGGTCCATTTGTCCTGTCTGCGATCTATGACAAGAATAAATCCAATTCCAGCATCCCGTAAACTAAGTTTGGAGAAGGAAAGCAAAAAAAAAAAAAGAGAAAGTTTATTTAAAAACACAAATGAAACTCCTCTGGTTGTCTCACTCAAAAAAGCAGTTAAAAACTAGTTTAAAAAAGAAGTACTTTGACCTTTTTGTGCAGAAAGTTCTTCATGTAAACATTTTAAATAAAGATGTACTATACTATGCACCATTGTAAAGATGCAGCAGTCACAAATATGTTCCACAGAGCTTCACACCATATTCAAATAATGAATTCTTCTTTTTCATGAAAGATATTTTTTACATTTCTTGTACAGAGATTATTTCAGAGGAAAATAAAGCCCTTCGATTCTCCATTGTTCTAGGGCTGATATAATCCGTCCTTCATGCTGTTTTCAGCACAATTTCAGGATCAAAATGAAGTTGTTTTCCTTTTACTTCTGCTTTTAACCTTCTGTTTGAATTGTCTTCCTCTCACTGATATCTAAAACTCCTTAAAAAAGCCGATCCTTCTGATATTACTCTGCACATCTGAAATTCTCATATGCCTCCAGGTTGGAAACTTGTTTTCAGGTGCATTTTTACATTCACCACGACAAAAAATCCCTACAGCATTTAAACAGTCCAAGTCATAGACGAGAAAAATGAGATCAGATGCACTTCTCTGGAATGGAAACATCTGAGAGAGAGATACCGCTCAAATCCTTGTGTATGGGTGACCTTTCTTTTTTTGCCTGTGCTCAGCTGCATGTGCTACCGAGTCCCAATCAAGGGATCTGCTCCTGTTTTGTAATTCCCCATCTAAGCCAATTGAGCAATGCCAGCAGCAGCCCTTGCCAGCCAATCGCAATCAAAACGGAAACGACAGGAAAATATAAGGCAGACAAGCTCGGATTTGTTATTTTCTCATATATTCCATCATTTTTAATACATGTGCTGCATTTTCAGTCTGGATAATAATTTGATGCAATGTCTACTGGCTGCACTGTGCGACATTTAGAAATACTGTGCATAAATTTGTTATCGTCACACCTTAAAAGACAATATAAAAATCAACACAACAGAATGTCAGGATCCCGTATTCAAGATTGCTGAATCATGAAAACACCGGCTTTGCTTTATAAGATTATGTCAGTAGCATAATAATAAGAGGATGTGAGGAGAATGAAGAACACAGGTACCCAGATGTGTCATCTTAAGCTACTCTTCAAAATTACAACTTTAAATATGACTCACTGTCTATCTCCTCTCTTTTACGAACTGTAATATCTCTTAAATTTACAAATCTAAATATTTAGGGGGAAACATGAATAATCATAAATGCAAAGGAATGCTTGCTTTCTTTTAAAAGAAGCTAAGCAGTTATTTTAACATAGGAGAATATCAGAAATGACTTCTCACAGCCCACATTCAGTGTACATTTCTTAACTCTTGCCCCTGAGTTAGGAAAACACTGATAAACAACATCTGAGAACTTGCTTTGTAAGCCTAAATTACACCTGCAGACAAACAAGGCTTTATATTAGCAATATGATTCCCACTACAAAAAATTTCCACTATTTACTAAAGCTTCCCCTCTTCCTTCCCTTTATTTGAAGGGCAAGAGAAGAGAGATCCAGGTTGATTTTAGCATCTTCCTGTTCCCTGTTTAAAGTTCCTAACATTTCAACCTTTACTGACTGAGCAAAACAAAATGCTAATAGCAACCATGTTCCACAATAATCAGGTAGAAAAATATACTCCTTGGGTCACACAGCCTAAACATAGATGAACAGAATTAGAAAGGTGCTACAGCTGTTTCCACAGCAGTTCATGTGGATTTTGAAGAGTATTAAGAGTCTTAAAGATCTATTTCCCCTGCTCAGTAGAAGTTCCTGGGAGTCCTGAAATTTCTGCATACTTTGTCGGTGAAAGAATAATCTCAGCTCCCACGGAGTATATAAATGCAAAATCTCTATCATATTTCAAGAAACTATTGACATTTCTGCATAACAGTAATAATATTAAAGCCTCTGACAGAGCATCAATCAGATTTCTTTCCAGGAGCAGAGGGAAAGACAGGCTTAGCTAGGATCCTGAAGAAGATCTAGATGGCAGCTCCACACAGTTAATCATCTGCCTTAACACCTGGCAATAAGGAGAGCTTAATATCATTCCCCTAGAAAAAAAAACAGACAAGGCTTACTTAAGTGGGAGAGTTGACAAAAGAAAGCACACCTCTGAGATTGCCCAAAAGATGTCTTTAGCCAGCCTTCTTCCACTGGATCAAATCGAGGCAACAAATACGTCGGGTGGTTGCATGATTCAGAATGTGGCCCTCTTCCAGGCTCAGACATAAAAGCCAGGATTCCCCACTGCTGTCTAGAAGAGACTCAGTGGCAGTCTTGAGCACCTGACTTCAAACTGTTAACACTCCATTAATATAGACTGCTTGAAAAAAAAAAAAATTAACTGCTCCATTCTGAACCAATCAGTGGGGAAAGATACTTGTTATCTTGACAACAGTGTCTTGTTGCAAAGGGCTGGCTGAGGAGTCTGGCATCCAGCTCCAGCAAGTCGTGGGCAGGAAGCAACAAACCAAACTAAGACATTGTGTACAACAAAGCTGAGAACATTATGAAGACAATAAAGTCACGTATTAAATATTGGAAACAGGTCTATTTGCCAGTGTGCTCTTGCTCTACTGACCTCTCTCTGCTGCCACACACACCTGCGCATGTAGTTATTACAAGACAGTTTGCAAGACAACCCCCCCCTTTTAGGGCTTTGGTAACAAGCAGGTATTCAATTTTACTTTGGCTCCTGATTTAACTGTGAAGTGCCTTCTTTCCCTCAGCCGTATTTATTACATTCAATCCAAATGATGATTTCTTTCCCCATCCACCCCATTTGCTTGAGAGTAAAGCATTTTGGCTTCTGCTCTGTGTCGCAGCAGAAGCATGCTCTGATGGACATGGCCTGTCCTCCTCATCAGGCTTTAGCCCCTGCTTTGCTCCAGTTATACTATACTCATCTGCTTAGCCCAGGTTTTCTCATGCCTTTGTATTCTCCAATAAGCTTGTCACCACCACCCACATTTATGTCTCCCATTCATCCTTGCTGCCTGGCCCCAAGATGAGATGAAAAAGTCTTGAAGCCTTTATTTTTTTTTTTTTTTAAAATTTTTTTTTATTTTCTGCTGTAAGGACAAATGACCAAATCAATTCTTACCCCTTACTGAATACTGCAGAACCCTCATCCTCCAAGGGTCTCCCTTACCCTACATCCAGCTCAATGTTTCAGTATCTTCTTCTCGGGTGGACACTTCCCTTGGATGTGGTCCTACCTGCTGAGTCAGGCATCTTATCAACAGGCAGCATTCACATCCCATGAGACAGTCTTCGTGCTCTCAGCCCTGCTGGCAGACTCAGCTCCAGAGCAGCTCATTTTGCAACCACAGAGAAGCCCCTGGATGAAGCGTGACATTTTTGACAACAGACCTGAGTAGCTACTGAGCATCTGTGACCTGGGATTTAGCCAGATTTTTCTCAAGGTATCTTCTTGCCATAAGGGCCATTATTGTTCTAAGTGTCAAGTCCGAGTCCTTGGCCAAGGGATGGACACACTTGAGCGTCTCAGACAAAAGGCTGTTGCAATGTTGGAAAAGCACAGTGGATTTGTTCCCTGGCATCTTGGGAACAATTCAGCTATTGTGGCCAAATTCTAAACCAAAACCTCAAGTGAGACCTCACAAATGGAAAGAAAATTTTGCAAAGTTGTAAACGACTGGAAGCCAACCCTTACAGTGAGAAACAGCAGACAAGCTTAGCAGAAGCACCTGCCTATTAACTGGCATTTCCCTCACAACCTCTGTTTTCTTTAATGCATTAACTTGTATCCGGTGTACTTTCTGAAACATAATTTATATAAACTTGTAATTCAGATTTAGTATTTCCTTCCTTTGTTTCTCTCGTAACACACACACACACACACGCACACACAATACATCATGAGATAAGCTCTGTTCCTCTCTTTATTCATCAGCACAAAGAACAGAACATTTTTAGAAAAGCAGAATCACCATCCCTGCTTTGCAGGAAATATGCCCGGCAAACTCATAAAGGCCAGGTCACAAAGGTAGACAGCAGGGATAGGGGAGCAGGCACCACAGAGAACAGAAGAAAAGACAGCAGAGGGTAGACTTCCTGCTCTGCCCCCCTCCCTCCATCCTCGGGAGCCCATGTAACACTATTTGGAGAATATGAGAGAGTGAGGTCAAAGAACCTGCCCAACAAGCACTGACTTATCTGCATGGAGGGTAGAGCAAGAATTGAATCTTCTACTTAGTGACTCCTTAGCTTAGATTATGGGGACATTTCCCTCTTGTTTGCAAGACTTATGAGCTCATGCACCGGGGGGAAAGGGTGGGAAAGCTTATAGTACATAGGACTGCAGAAAGAAACATCCCTCTGGGGTGCATGGAAGCAATTACATAGTCATCATCTGAAAGATCCTTGCATTTCTCCAAGGTATGGGTGGTGACAACTGCTACACAAATAAGTTCCTATTGCTTCTACACTGCTGTATGAAAACTGCTTGTATACATTACTCATTAGTACAAACAAAACAAAGCAAATCTTCAGGTTCATTGAGAGACTTGATAATATCAAGCTTTTGCATGTTTGAAATGCTGTGCAGCATTTTAGTTTAAATAACTGCAATTTAATAAAAGTGGATTTTGGTCTTTAAACAGCTGGCCTATATTACACTCAGGATTGTTCCCTACCTTGACTACCACTGCCTATATGTACAAAATGACTAGGAAGTCCTGTTCTCATTGGCTGAACAGCTGTTTTCATAGTAGGACTTTAGTAACATCCAGTGAAGAATTACTGCTTTGAGGAGAAAACCATGGCAATGTCTGCAGCAGTCTGCATTATAAGCAGCTGAAGTTGTCTTTAGATTCCTGGTACCACCCATTCTTAAAGCTTACTCACCCTCTGTAGCTCGTCACTGACCATTAATGTGCATCAGTGATATGCACACACTGCTTGAAAAGACGCAGGATCTCAGGCTGCTCACATACCCTGATCTTTTTTGGCATGCAACATGTAGGCCCATATAGGAAGGACTGTGGAATTAGCCCTACTACAATATCACAAAAGGGAAAATATTCAAGTCATGGTGACAGATCATCTTAAGAATGGTATTGCCCATCCTGTGCATACAGCTGTTAAGTTTATGCTTGGGCATGCCACAAGGGTTGTGTGGCCCAGCTCTTTAAAATTATTAAAGAGAAGAAAATGAAATCTTTGAGGTAGACTCTTATATCCAGTGCAGAAAACGATACGCTGGAGCTTGAATGGGTTCAGCATATAAAAGGAGACAGTCCAGTAGCGTGAGCACAGCGGTAACAAACACTTTTAACACGGAGCATTCCCATCATGCCCCGTCACAAAAATGCTTCCAGCATCTATCACGCTCTGAAGTCAGAAGTCATCCTATATTCAGTCATCAGCAAACAAGCTAGGGTAACCAAGAACAGCATTTTCTGTTACTTTGCTTAGGAACAGGCTATTGGAAACCAGATACTAAGTAATGATGTTATTGTTTCCCAAGAGAAACTTTGGGTCCTATGTTTTCAGAGGGATTTCAGCTGATTGAACCTGAGCCACTTCAAAGACCACTTCTCCATCTCTCCTGCTGGTTGCTAGGAACGGCTTCTTAGGGGGTGAGGGGGGACAAGAACACTTTCTTAATCATATGCGTTTCACACACTAAAAACATGAAACCACTAATGCTCTAGAGATGAACGAAAGGAGAGAAGAGCCATCTCCTGGGTGGCCTTTACATGCTCTAGAAGACTATATGGTGAACATCATGCTATTAATGGCATTAGCAAATTAAACCATAAATCTCCAGTACAGCAACTACAAAAGAAAATAATTAATCTAAGCTTTATGGTGCCATTTCACATTACCGGTTCTATGCTGGTTTCCCAGCAAGGAAAAGGGCAGGAACAATTCATGTGGCAGAGCCTTGCCCCACATCTCCCCTCCTTGTGTCCCCTACGTAGGATAACTAAGACAACTTCTACTTGTTCACTAGATAAGTCCCAGACGATGCAGTTTTCTTAGAGCAGAAGAATTTAATCGTTTGTAAATTTGGCAAAGAAAACAGTGAAACTGTAACATTAAACAAAATCAATCATCCAGGTACTGAACAGTAAGTAGACCTACAGTGGTTTCATTTTCTTACAATTCTTGATTGCTTATTATTATAAAGCATACTTTGTTTCAAAATTGGCCAATTTATCCACTTAATTAAAAAAAAAAAAAATCAGCTAGATTTTTAAAGAGAAACAAAGATCATATTTGGCATGTTCTTCTCCTTTTAAAACGTGTTCTACTTCTTAATTATAATTTTTTTTTTTGTACTTAATAGGTTTGTAAGTATTTTGATCTTATGACAGCTTCTTTCTCACTATCTAAAGTGAGACTAAGATTAAGGACTTCTTAACACTGGAAACCACAGCTCTAAGGAGTAGAAAAAAAGTGTCTTGTGCTTTCTTGAGTAAATGATGGAAATAAGAGGATATAGCACACTCCACAAAATTCCAGTTTTAAAGCTTCAGATATCTCAGGTTTTTATAGCCCATAATACCCAGGCCTCACTGTAGAAGCTGTCTGATTAAGTCAATTTAGAGATAGTGGGAACTGAAAAAGAACTATAAACCAGACGTTATTTGAACTCTATATTGGACAACTAAGTGTCTGGTTTCAATTTCTACGTGAGCCTGTAGGTTTTAACACAGTACCTAATCTGAATAATGCTTTGTAATGCTGCTGCTATTTCAGATCTTACTATGTTTTTGCTAGATACTTGCACTTAACTTAACTTGCACTAGTACTTAAAAACATTCAACTGAAGAACAGCCTGGAAAACAAAAAAAATGTTATGAACCTTAATAACACCTATGTTACAAATGATATTCCAAATTTGCAACGTAAATGTACAAATCATAAAATGTTTACACATCTAAGGCAAGTTGGAAGCAATCTGAAAGCTGGACCCTTAATACCTTAATGTGCTCTCAATTAGCACACTTTAAAATTATATTTTCTATTTTTATGACAGAAAATTTCAAGCTTGCATTGGTATTGAGGTATATGTGGCAAAGAAAAAGTCTGCCAAGGAAATAAATAGAATGAAAACATATTCCCCGAAGATGTCTGTATATACAATTGCACAATGCTGTCATGACATTTAATTGGTTAGACAGAAAATAGCAGTTTGGTGCCAAGTTCTGCATGCATCTGAGAATAGCATTTTTCCTAACAAGGGTAACATTTATGAATATAACATTTGCAAACACCCAGATGAAGCTCTTTGGCTACCTAGCAGACCTTCTGAGCCCCTAAAGCAAACTGGCATGACATTTTGGCTCCATTCAAACTGCAGGCCTGACATCTCACTTTGGATTACTGCAACAATCACTTTTGGTTGGGGTATGTAGCCACTCTATCAGATACCAGTTCTTATTCCAGCAACACTTATGAGGAAAAACAGAAATTATGAGCACAGTCTGTGTTTGTCACATGGCACTGCACACGGGACAAAAAATGAGAACAACTATTAATAACTTGGAATTAGCAATTTAGTTTTGTCTTAATTTTTTGCAACCTGTATCTCTTAATCTGAAAACACTGAAGAAGTCAGCTAGTGCAGGAAGTGCAGTTGAGAGGACATGTCCATTGCTTCTGATCTCCTTGGAAACTCATGCATAGACCCAAGGAACAGGCTCACCTCAAGCTTCCCAAGGTGCTGAATTTAAAGCTCGTGCTTGGTGGTGTGGAAGTCGCTGCACTGCACCTATCTCTTCGTATCCAAATCTCCAGAATTGAGGATGAAACTTGACATCTACTTCTTTCTGTGTTTAACTAGTGATCGCCTGTACTGTGCTTCAAGAAAAGGCTATTGATCTAGAAGAATATTGGATTATTTGGCCTTCTCATAGTCAGCTCAATGAACTTTAACAATTACAGAATCACTACGGTTGGAAAAGACCTTTAAGATCATCAAATCAAACTGTGACCTAACTCTACCAGGCCCACTACTACACCATACCCTTGGGCACCCTATCTAGATGGCTTTTAAATACATCCAGGGATGGTGATTCAACCACTTCCCTGGGCAGCCTGTTCCAGTTAACTGTGGAAGGAAAAACCTGCCCAACTCAAACTAAGGCTGATCATTATTCATGAAGAGATACAGGAAAGAGAAGGAATCCCAGCAAGAGAAATCTAAAATGACACAGTAAGAAGTGCTGCTACACAAGTGCCGCCTCTAGTGGTCTGTCCAAAATTACTGAACACCAAGTAAAAATCACTGCTATATATAGCTCCTGGCTGTAACAGCTGCATTTCACCTAACGCAGCTGATGATGTGACACTCCACAGCAGGAACATAACCTGTAAGCAAGAAAGCACCATTTCTCATTGATTCTTATGTTTAAAATCTGATTTTGAAAACAAAAACTGCTCCCTCTCCAAAAAAAAAAACCCACAACAAAAAAATAACCACGCTACCAGCTAAACCACTATGAATACAACAACATGCATGCTATTCTAAAATCTTTTTCATTCCATGCTGGAATTTTGTGACTAGATGGATTATTAAATGCACATTCTAAACTCACTATGTGGACCTTCTTTGTACTTTAGTTTGACAGTAACTGCCTTCCCTTCAGAGAAACAGGTGAAGCGGCACGGGAAATGAAGAAAATCTGAGCCTTTGTCTTGGAGCTGAACCTGTTAAAGTGTCATCATTAGACAAGGTTTAGATGAGAAATGTGATGCATTTCCCTCTGTCCACTATGCACGTTTTTTCCTTCCTTCTCCACATTGCAGTTAACTCTCCCTAAATTTTATCCTGTATACCACTGATAAAAACCTGATCTCGTCCTTTTCCTATTATGCTTACTTTTGGTCTCAGCTCCTATTAGTTCATGCCCCAGGTGTGTCTGAAAACACTCATAGTGTATTTCAATTTTCTCAGGATTGTGTATCAATCATCACATACACAAAATTGATTTTAGGATCTCACAGCAAGTGGGCAAAGAAGAATTTAGGTGAGTTCTGGGTTGTGGCATACATGATAGACAACTGGTTATAATGTGCTCATGAAGCAGAAGAGAGAAGCAGAATCATACAGCTTGGAAGAACACCACCATGAACATGCCTTTTAAAACTTTATAAGCATAGGCAAGATAATTACACATGATACTGTGTCAGTGACAGGAGATCATAAAGGCCATACCAACAGGAAACAAAATAATGAAAGCAACTTCAAAGAGGTTTGTCTAAGGGGCTGATAATAATTCAAAACTTTGGAAGTCTCATCCAAATTTCACAAGGACTGTAGCCCAGAAAGCCACGTGTGCCCTACCCTGATCTGAAAACCCTTCAGTTACTACAGGATTGTGACTGCAACGGCTCACCGTATCTGCCTGAAAAGCAAGAATCCACAAGGAAGCTGTGCTGCTATCAGAGACATACTGTTGACGAGGTGAGTGACAACTCACTGACAACCAGGAGAGCTGCTCACAAGCCTTGGTCCCAAAGGCAATCAAAGTTCTTTATCCTGCACAGAAGTACATCCCTTGAGATTGTAAGATATGAATCCAAGCATGTTTACTAGCGACACTTCTGTTTCAAGCACTGCTAGTGTTCTTCAGCCAAATAAGCAGCACTGGTACACACTTTATTTTGAAGTATTTATGCTAATTTATATAGCATACACAGTCACATTAGCAGGGCCTGCTGGAATAGGACAAAGTGGAATTTTAAACTAAAAGAGGATAGGACTTAGACTAGATATAAGGAAGCAATTTTTTACAATGAGGGTGATAAAACACCGGCACAAGTTGCCCAGAGAGGTGTAGATGCCCTAATCCCTAGAAACATTCCAGGACAGGTTGGATGAGGCTCTGAACAACCTGATCTAGTTGAAGATGTCCCTGGTCACTGCAGAGAGGTTGGACTAGGTGACCTTTAAAGGTCCCTTCCAACCCAAACCATTCTACGGTTCTAGGATTTCTCTTTTCCTTCCTCACTCAGCCTCAGAGATATGGGCATCAGTATCTTCCTTGATTGGTCCCTACAGCTCCTCTAACCTCCTATGCTACTCTGTGTCCTCTCCCACTTTCAAGCCAGTTCCTCCTTAAAATAAACACAACTGATTGGAGTACAGTAATGCTGGCTATATTCCAACATATATGCTGACATTCTTTCTGCTCCAAAAAGCTTATGTTGTTGGGGGAAGCTGAGGGAACATAGCCAGTGTTAAAAATAAGAACTAAAGCGTGCAGGCATCATCATCTGCCTGAGCCTGGACATCTGTTTGTACCACATGCACAGATTTCCTTTCCTTGGTACCCATCAGCCTTGTTTTATGATAAGTTAGCAAGCTTTATCCTACCAAGCAACTCCACAGACTAAAATCAGAATTACTTCAGTGCATTTCTGCAGGTAAAAGAAATATTCATTAAAAGACAAAGTTATTGCCTAGCCTATCCTCTTTAATGTGTGAAATTAACTACAACAAGGTGTTTTAAGGAAGAGTTCTGATTTTCTAAATGGAAAAAACAGTGAAACTTTTTCAGGTAACACAGAGCTGCTTTTGGAAGGACTGTCTGAAGAAAGACAACTTTGAGAACTCATTTAGACTTAACTACAGATGGCTGAAGTAGGCCACATTACCCTTGAGGGACCATTAAGGATAACTAGGTCATGAGAGGCAAAAGGGCTCCATGTTGGTTAAGATTAAGTAAATATGAGCAATAGAAAAGCCTCTGAGATCCTCACTTTAAAACTATTAAGTCCAACTTCATAAAAGCATTTTTACATCTATTCAGAACCATATTAGAATTATGTGTATTTCCAGTACACTGCAACTATCATTAATGCCACTGCACAAAGTATCAGCACAACCGTATCTGGAATGCTATATGTTGTGTTTTAGAAAGGTGAGTTTACACATAAATAGGGTGTTAAATTCTCTGAACTTGAGATTGGACTAATGAAAACTCCTGCATGAGGTCCACCATTTTTGTAATTAACGTTCACAGTTTTACTGTACTTAATTTACTTTGCTTCATTAGCAGATTAAATTTACCACTGGACAGCGTATGTCATGCATACTATTCAAATTCTTCAAGCTGTGAAGGTGTAAGTGGGGTTTAAAGTCTAGAAAGGCTTTGCCTATACAGAGCTGAGCTTTAAAACAAGTTTAAGACATTCACAAGGTGGACATCAACACAAGTGTAAATTGTTCCAAACCCAGTAAAAATTCAGACTCTAAATAACATGCTGAGCTTAGATCTAATCTTGTCAAACTACGTATCTGACACAAAAGCTTCAGACTACCACTTAACTTTTAAGATGTAATGCTCCTACTTCAAACCCAAGCCTTTACATTTCCTTTCTGCTTACAGGAACATATGGCATTTACAACTGTTTGGCAGCTGTGCTCTGAGAAAGAAAAAGCACACACAGCATGACAGATTTTGCTGGAAGTCCTGGGATGTTCTCACTGACAAATTTGAGGGGCTGCCAAGGTAACAGCAGGGTACAGGTTCCACATCTTCAGCCTGGATTGTAATCCAACAAAGAGGAGAGCGTGGAAATGAAGCACAGCTGACAGAAATGAACTCTGAAGCTGCAAAGCTGTTGCTCCGTGTGTCAGTGCGAGCTGTTGGGGCGTCTGTTTTTTGGCACTTACCCATTATGTGGTGACGTTCATCCCTGGCACTCTATAAAACAAAAGTGGTTAACTCTTAGCTAGTGGTGCACTGCCTGTTCAGCTTGCAGATAAATGAGGAAATGTGTGGTTTCCTTCCCACACTGGCTCTTCACACAAGGTCAGCCTGGACCCTGAGGGAATTACCAGCTCAAAACACAGCATCACCCCAATACTTCTGCCCCTGCTTCCAGAGTGCAGTTGTGGATCTATGCTGAGGAGCCTGGCTAGACCTGAGCTCTGTGAGCCCTGTGCTGTCCAGTGCCCCTTGTGCTGAGAAGGTTTGCTAGCGCCAGCAATACTCATGTGTACTATGGCATGACCTTCTGGTCCTCACCTAAATCCACCCTGTCACACTTTGCTGTGCCCACACTAGTGAAGTCTTCTCACATCTGAACCCCCAGGAAGGCTTAGCACAGACATTTCTTTTTTAGTTTTCTAGTGTTATCCCAAGTGATGGGCAGCTGGTGTAGTTAACAAGGAAGGGTTTACTCAAAGCTCAGCAAACCCTAACAACTGAGCTTTCAAACTGTTGGACATCAACGCTTTCAGAGATCATCTTGTTCTGTTTCATTACTTGGACAGGATGACTCCACAGTTTCCAACACCAGACGGTACCACAAACAACAAGATTTCTTAGAAGGCCACATGGTGTTCAAGCATTTGTAAACCATTGAGATCTCAAAGAAGGGGACGTTCTCCCAGGCAGAAAAACACCAGGGACAGCTTTCAAAACAGGAAATTGCCGAATACGCCAAGTTAACCTGAGATATGCTCAAGATCATGCGCAGTGGGGCATAAGGGCATTACAAAGAGAGGCTGTACAAGGCTCTGTCTGAATACAAGTAAAAGAAGGCCTATGTATCGTGTTTAATCACCAGTCTGGGACTCACCAAAACCTGTTCTGAATATTTTAATCTACACTATTTCTTATTTCTCTTGAAAGGAACTTTGTATTTAAGACTTAGTTTTACATTTAAAATATATTAATTTTCCAGTCTTGTGACCACAAGAATTTTAGCTTGCTTGCTTTGTTCAAAGATGTACTTATATGAGCAATGAAGAAAAGCATTAAAACTATATCCTTTTGTTCTCTTGTACAGCATATTGTTTTCTGATTGCAGTAGAAGCCCCTAATTAACCATAAGCAAAACCATATGTTGAAAAAAACCTTTTTTTTTTTTTTTAAATCACTGCAATTATCCATTAATTTCGTTTGGACCAAGTTCTCACACGACACCCCACATTTGGTTAATTCATATTCCAAGAATGTGTACACACTTTAGGTAATAAAACATGTTTAGAGTGACAGCTGTGATGGATAGAAGTAAGTATGAATAACACTGGCCTTTGGGGTAGATTGCAAATCTCAAAAGTCTATTTATTAAGATAAATAGAAAGAGGAAAAGATATTTTCAAAATAGAGGAAAAAGTAAGAGAACATTGAATGCCCTGAGATGACTTCTTAAGGGTACAGTTGGCAGCTATTTCAGGAACCTATTGCAAACCTGAATGGAATATTCTGCCTCCACCCTTTGTGTATGTGAGATGTAAAAGGTACGTCCCCACAGGTGCCTCTCCCACTTTGCAATAAGAATGATGCACACTGTGTATGGACATTATCAGCTTTTTTAAACTCAGCTAAGAGGTGAGACAACCTTGCTTCGCATGACCTCCTTTTCCTACACAACTCAGCAGCAATCCCCAAAGGACTCACCCAGTGAAGTAACAGGAGACATTCTTCTCTGCAGAAAGAGAATCAGATCAGCTACATGGACATTATAAAACATCCTCAAAGCATGTCAGATAGATGCAAGACCTGGCTCACTGTTCTCTATTGTTGCAAGGTACTTTGCGACATTAACAACACCCACCTGAAGAAGATGGTTCAGCTCTCTGCTTAATGATATCCAGTTGTACTAGGGTTAACTGAGTATCTTAAATTGAGATGAGATTTCCCTTTCCACTGACTCCTTTCTTAACATCCTCATGTATCAGGCATTTACACATCTGAGCACATGCTGATAGCTCTACTGTTTGCACTATTCTACTCCATGGTCATCTAAGTTGGTAACATACAACTTGCGATAGTTCCATTCCTAAATGCAAGTTGCCCCATGAGACATTTAACTCTTCATGATTAAAGTTCTCTATGAAAAGGAGAAAGTTTACAGAGAAAAAGCTTGTGAAACCCTGTGTTTAGATAGTATAGAACAAGAGCAGTAAGAGGGGATAAGGTCATGTTTACCTATAAAATCTGAGGGAATAATAAAGGTAGATTAAGGGGTTTCAGTTCTTCCTCTTTCAACAAAGTCCTGGCTAGTCTTATTACCAAGAGTACTACTAAAACCTGGGAACAAATCTTGAAAACTTGATGCCACTGCTAACTGAACTCTACTGCACAGCACAGAGAGGTGCTTTCTTATGAGACTTTCAGTAGCTTCTCACTGTCATTCCCATGAAATATCATTTCCTTTAACATGTGACTGCAGGCACTCAGACAACGAGTTTCAAGTTATTGCTGCCAACCCCTCGCTGTGATCAGGAGGCTTGTACGGGGCCAAGTAGCACAAATAGTTTTCTGAGGAGCTGTTGTGGCTCCAACACGTCCGTGCATTACAGAGCTTTTAATGGAAAAGTCCCTTTCTCCTTAGTCAGAACAGCTAAAAGAGTTATGTATTTCATAAGCTAAATTATACTAATCTAGAGAGTAGACCATGCAAAAAAGCTCTGCGATGCTTTCTATCCTTCCTGTAAATCTGTAGTCTTTACACATCTTCAATAAACTTATAAAATAAATTAACTGCTTCCACTTTCCTCAAAAGCAGTCTTCAAAGCATCCAAAACAGTATTTGAAATTGTACCCCTTGACAACCAAGATAACTGAAAATTCTACCTTATGACAACTTTAACAGCATTAGAAATATCACAATTCAAGGAAAATTACAATACTGCCTCGCTTTGGGGTATGCACGGTCAATAATTATCATTAGCAAAACATACTTTATAAGGGGATGTATGCTGACATCTGGCTAGTGGCATTTCTGGTTTTATATTCCTATAAATCCGCACAAGGGCTCATAAGCAAAATTTTGCATAGCGAGCTTATAACACTGCTAGCGAAGATGGCAGGGGTATCTTCAGCTCTTTAAGATTATAGCAATTCTTAGGCACAAAAAGTTCCCAGGTTTAGCAGTATTTTAACAGTGGCATTATTTTTAAAAGGTCAGAACTGAGGTGTTATCACACTAATACATGAAGTATTCATAGAACATTTTGGGCTGGAAGGGACCTTAAAAGGTCATCTAGTCCAACCCCTCTGCAGTGAGAAGGAACATCTTTAACTATATCAGGTTGCTCAGAGCCTTGTACAACCTGACCTGGAATGTTTCCAGGGATGAGGCATCTATCACCTCTGGGCAACCTGTGTCAGTGTTTCACTACCCTCACTGTAAAAAATTGCTTCCTTATATCTAGTTTAAATCTCCCCTCTTTTAATTTAAAGCCATTACTTCTTGTCCTGTCACAACAGGCTCTGTGAAAAAGACTGTCCCCATCTTTCTTATAGGCCCACTTTATGTACTGAAAGGCTGCAATAAGGTCTCCCCGGAGCCCTCTCTTTTCCAGGCTGAACAACCCCAACTCTCTTTTCTTCATAGGAGAGGTGCTCCAGCCCTCTAATCATTTTTGTGGCCCTCCTCTGGACCCGTTCCAACAGGTCCATGTCTTTCTTGTACTGAGGAGCCCAGAGCTGGATGCAGTACTTCAGGTGAGGTCTCATGAAAGTGGAGTAGAGAGGCAGAATCACCTCCCTCGACCTACTGGCCATGCTTCTTTTGATGTGGCCCAGGATGCAACTGGCTTTCTGGGCTGTGAGCACACATTGCCAGCTCATGTCCAGCTTTTCACCCATCAGCACCCCCAAGTTGTTCTCCAAAGGGCTGCTCTCCATCCCTTCATCATCCAGCCTGTAGTGATACCAGGGATTGCCCTGACCCAGGTGCAGGACCTTGCACTTGGCCTTGTGAAACTCATGAGATATTGTCATATTCACAATAGTCAATACCTTACTCTTCACATCTAGTCATCTGAGCTATCTACTGTGTTTACACCGAACAATGATCACTTTCTAAAGAATTAAAAATTACGCGTTCCTGTGTGACCTGATCTAGGAGATCCTGCTCCGGCAAGGGGATTGGACTAGATGATCTTTCAAGGTCCCTTCCAATCCCCAGCATTCTGTGAAACAAGAAAATCCTACAAGAACAGCCAGAACAGTCTCTTCTGGCTCAATACGCATAGTATTATTGTTGTTGGATAGGGGAAACTAACAGAAAAACCTCCAGAAAATCTGCTCCTAGACTTTTAATTAGTAAAAACATGCTCCTGCCAAACTGATGCTCTGGGCTGAGCTCAGTGCTCCCTCCCTGCACCAGATGCTGTTTGTTCTGATCAGAATTTCTCACACAAACCCCACTCTGTTCAAAAGTTCAATGGGCCACCATGAAGTACACCACCAAGGGCTTTCAAAAGGAGGAGCACATGTGAATCTAGTACATAATTATTTGTAGTAACAGTATCCAAGAAAGATCCTATCAAGGGAGGCTTAGCACCATGCAGTTTAACCAATGCAAGTATAAACAAAGAAAATGCAAAAGTTGGCAGTTAGCTTCACAGATCCATTCCCTGATAAACTGGAAATTAACACATACAACCAAGAGGGCACCTCACAGTACTGTGCTGCATATGTATACCCTCACAAAATAATTAAGAGGAAAGCCCTTTACAAGGACACTACTATTTCTCTGCATGCATGTAAACAAAAGCATGCACATGCATGAAGTACATCTGCCATGACTAGTTCCAATATGAATTCAGTATGGTCCAACCCAAGTTGCACTGAATGCTGTCAGTGAAAAGAGCACGAAATACCTCTTGAGACTGTCATTTAATGAGTGTTACACAACCTGTATTTTAAAGTTTTTAATCTGGGAGAGCCATATAGTCCATTTTGGAAAGACATAAAGGAAATCTCTTGATTCATACAATGATTCAGATTTCAAGAGACCTCAGGAGGCTTCTAGTCCAAATTCCTGCCCAAAGCATGGTCAACTCCAAATTCAGACCAGGTTGTTCAGGGCTTTGTACAGCCAGGTCTTGAAAACCTCCAAGGACAGTGACCCCATAGCTACCTCTGGCAGCCTGCCTCTGTGCTTCAGTATTCTCCCAGCAAAGATTTTTTTCCCCCCTTTATATCCAGGTCAGAACCTCTTTGTTCCCATTCCCACCCTAGGCCTGCCTGCCTTTCTGCATTGCCCACCTCTGAGAAAAGCCCACTGGCATTTCTCCACAGCCCCCTGGTCAGTGGGAATGGTGGTTGTTAGGCCCCCATAGCTTTCCTTCCCCCAGCTGAGCAAGCCCCACTCCTGTAGCCTCTCCGTGCACATCAGTTCCAGCCCCAACCACTGTGGGGCCTCCAAAGTGGTTTCAACGTGAGTCCACTGGACTGACTCCAGTTTGTGAACCCCCACCTATTGTAGCTCATAGCTGGGCCCAACAGTGCAGGTGGAGTCTGCAGAGAGCCAGCCAATAGATCACCTTCTGTCACCCGCTCCCAGTCATGCTCCTGCTGGTGCAACCCTGGAGCCACCAGCTTCCTCTGCTGTCAGAGCATCCTGCTGGCTTATGTTTAGCCTGCTGCCCACCAGACCTCCATATCCTTTTCAGAAGGGCAACCTCACAGCTAATAAGTTCCCAGTCTGCACTCTTGTAGGTGGTTAGTCCATCCCAATTACAAGACTTTGCATTTGTTGCTGCTGAATTTAATGAGTTTCCTGTCAGCCCATACCTCCTGCCTGCCTAGGCTCCTCTGAATGGCAGTCCTTCCCTCAAGAGTACTGACTGGTCCACCAGTTTCTCATCAAAAAACATGGTGAGAGTGTACTCCATCTCCTCTTCCAGATCCTTGTCAAGGATGTCAGGCAGCATGGATATGTATGGTTGCCTGAGGAACTCTGTCTCCAGGTAGAGTATGAGCCATTAACTGCACTTTGAGTTGGATGATCCAATCCATTTTTCACCCACCCAGCAGTCCACCTGCCAAAACGTAACAAGTCAAAGTAGGTACAATGGTGCTGGGGGAGACTCTGTGGAAAGTTGTGCTTCAGATGAGGTAAAAGACATGCGCAACTTCCCCTCATTCATGCATCTGGTAATTTCATGACAGAAATAGATTTGCTAAGCACAATTATGTTTGTTTAATCCGTGCTGCTATTTCCCATCACCATCTGCTTTCTTGTGCCCAAAAGTGTGTTTTAACAGGACTCCATAGTTTTCTCACAGAAAATTATTATCTCCCATTCAGCACAGGTCCACATTTTCCTTGTTTATTCCTGTGCTGCTACAGTGACAAAAGTTTTTATGAGTGGTTCTTGATGTCCCTTGTTTCTTGTCCCTCAGCTCCAGGTGTGCTTTGACTTTCCTGAAAGTCATCCCTATGCGTCTGGGCAATGTTTCTATATTCCTCCGTTGTAGCCTGTGCCTGCTTTCACCTCCTGTATGCTCTCTTTGTACTGTAGCTCAGTCATAGGGTCCTCGTTCATCCAGGTCAGCCTCCTGTTATGTCTGTTGGTTTTCCAGGACATACTATTCTTGTGCTTGGAGGATGTTGTCCTTAAAAACTTGGCAGCCTTCCTCAGCAGATTTATTCTTCGGAGTTGCCTTCCATTGAATCTCACCTACCAGCTCTGTGAATAAGCTCAAAGTCCATCTCTTGAAGTCTAGTGTCTGTACTGTGCTACTACCCTTCCTCACCTCCATCAGGACCTTGAACCCCACTATTTCATTCCCTAACAGATCTTCAATGGTCTTCAACGATCTTCAACAAAATCAGCATTTTTATTGAGCAGCCCATTGATAACGCTGCCATGTCCTTTAAGAGGGCCAGGAATAATTGCTGGGCCTGCTTAGCACCCTCAGTCAAATTTTTTGGAAGTGTTGCAAAGACAATACATTCATCTGAGTCAGGGAAGCAGAGCACTAGTGGTTAGGACAAACCTCTATATGTAGCTATGGAGTATTCCCTCACACTGAGTAACATCTTGAGTAGCATCCAGGAATTAGTATGTTCTGCCAAAATTATACATGTTTTCAATTAAAACACAGAACATTGCAGTTTAAGGTACAGCAAAGATAAGCAACAAGAGGACAATGTCCGTCACAAAATCTGCATCCATACATACCAGGAAGCAATTTTCTGATGAAATATAGATAGCACTATATGATTCATCTAACAACTACATTAGGCAGCTGTCACTAATCAACACTTATTGACACTGCACCATAAGCTGCATTTTTCTTTTCTCTAATTAAATACCAAAGTTGACCTTTCTATCATCATGTAAGTGACTGAATGTGAAAAATCCCTTATCAGATAAAAGGGTATTTTCTGCTAGACAGGTGCTCACCTTGGAATGCTTGTCAGGTAGGTCAAGACATTTTGGAACTCCTTCTCAGGGATCTCGCTGAAAGCTGGATAGTCTGGAAAGGTGATAACAGGGCATCCATCTCCCCCTCTTCCACCTACAAGAGAGCCAAACAGCAGGTGCATTTACATGGAAGTCCCTTTACCTGGCTTGCAATTTCCCAGTAATGAAACCACTGTTGGTTTTTTTGGTGCAGGGCTCAGCTGTTTATTCTGAAGTCTAGTCTCTTCTGCAGGGCTTAGGGAGTTTTATAGGAAGGAACTTGTTACACCACATTAGATTTTTTTCTGTACAAGTGTCTTCGCTCATGTGAACACAGTTTTGACACTAGATGGCAGTGCATCTTTTGATAAATGTCAACTGTATGCAAATATAACCATTCTGGAGAAAGAAGTGAATTAATTTGGGGGGGGGGGGGCGGACGTTAATTCAGAAAAAACT
>JAVSBS010006965.1:0-19991 GCA_033124195.1 Coracias cyanogaster | reverse complement strand
CCCCCCCCCCCCCCCCCCGAAGTGAATTCAGAAATAAGTATGCTAATCTCCATCTTGAACTGAACTCAACCTTCTTACCAGTTTGAACTCATTCATGCAAGCCACCCCTACCCCTGCTCAGCTGGCTGCTCTGCTTCCAGGTATAACACGAACAGAAATGGAGGAAGGTATTTTAAATGAGATTTCCTGTTCAGCTTCTCAGATCACCTAACTGAACACCTACACATCAGTATGGCTGCTAATGAACTAAACATCAATCTTTTCTGCCATTTGAACCACAGGGTAGAATTCATAAACAAAATGCTTTTGAATGTGCTTCACACACTTCTATATGCAAAATGTGATTTTTTTTTTTTTAAAGGCAATGATAATACTTCGTGTCTTAAGCAACCATATTTTCATAAAGATAGGCTGCACAAAGGATTTGTTGAGCCCTAGAACTGAAGCGAACAGTTAGGGGATGGCAGGGGCACATCGCTGGAAAGTTATCTTTGCTTCATAGTTCAAAAAGAGAAGAAAATCAGCCAAAAATTACTGTGGTAAAATAACAAGGATATTTTGTCCAGGCCTGAAATCTGACAATTGTGCAGAAACCAGCTGTAAAGTATATTAACAACACCGTCATGAGAGCAACAGTAATTTGTGAAAATCAGAGTATGCTGTTACCCACTTCCAGTGCCTTTGCATCTAACCTCACCAGAAAAGATAAGAATTTGAGCTCAGATTCATTTGATGAAAGAAACCAACATTCTCCTCCGAATCTGCATGTAATTAGAAGAGCTCAAATACTATCCTTATCTTAATTTGTGGCGAATCTGATTTCAATCTACCCGCTTACAGGCAATATGGTGCTAGCACTGCGTAGCTCTTGAAATCAAACTACATCAGAAAATAAAGTGCTCTGGATTTAAACATAAAAACAACAAAATGTAACTATTATGTGTCAAGGGTTAGGGCTGTGCTGGTCACTAGACAAATGGCAGATGTTCTTTATTAACACCCTCTCCCTTCCCAAAGGGAATCCCTCGCTGGTCAGTTTAAGGTCCCCTGTCCTGGCCGCTCCTCCCTGAAGGTGCGGCCTTTCACTTTCTGCACCCTCAATGTGGCAGACAAGATTTAGCAGTGAGCTTGGTCTGCACAGGGGCAAGTATAAGCAAGAGCCTTTCTGCACATCAGTCCTTGGTAGTAACAGTAAACATGGTGCGTTATCGCTGCTAGAAGCAGACACTGCCTGTGAAAATATGCTGTTAACTTCAGAAAGTAAGTCACTTAGAAGAGACTGGGGGGTTGGACTCAAGTGATCTCCAGAGGTCCCCTCCAACCCCTAACATTCTACAATTCTATAATAGAGCTGAAAAGTAAAAATCACTGAACAGAGTCAGTTCTGTTCTAACTCAAACCAGGATATAATACAAGTATCACAAGTTTGCAAATATAACCTTTATGACACATCCAAATGTGGCAATGCTAAGTAAAGGGAGTTAATTTTAGCTATGTAAGCGTTCACATAAATGTAAGTTAAGACCAATTTTGATTCTATTATTTTTTGTTTTATGCAGGCTTTCAAGACCAAAGTGTTTTCCTCTCTCATTAAAACCATTTTTCAAGCATGACAATGATTACTTCTGTTGCTCACAAGGTGTTCTTCTCTCTCTAGAATGTCTATTTTTAGGTGCAATTATACATTTGCTGTATCCCTGTTGGTTACTTGCTTTGTTCTACTTAATTTCTATATATAGGACATATGAAACAAAAGAAGAACAACAATAGGCTTGCAGGACATATCCTAAATGCAGAAGTCTGGACCTTCAGGAAGTTCCCAGACCACCACCAATTGTCAAGAGCAAATAGAGCCATCCTGCCTTGACACTGCCTATTAATTTCCAGTTTCTAGTATAGTCATCTCTGGTTATCTTGGGTGGAGACAACTCCGTCCTGCTACGTGCTATTTGAAGATCGTTGTTCACTGATTATCTTTTTCTCCAGTACATTCCTGCTGGGACACTTAAGCACATGTACACCTCCAAATGCTGCTCAACTGCTTTTACTTACCAGGACCTCACTGCTGAAAAGAGTTTAGGGCAGAGAGACCTGAAACGCTATACACTTATAAACCTTTTCTTATGCAAACAGGAGAAGAATAATGAGGGAAACATTACAAAATAATCTCCTGCTTTTCTTTCCTGGAAGTCTGAGCAATTTCCTTGCTGATACCACATTTGCTCTACAATTCTAGTAAATCTCCAGATAGGTGTAGCTCTCCTAAATAGATCTATGCGCCCCCGTCTAAGGCCAGTTTTTACAATAGCAACAGCCCCATGTTTTGGAGAAACACACATTTCAAAAACACGTTGAATGGCATTAGCTCTACCCGTTAGGTAGCAAGGTGATGGATGTGTTCAAGACCAGGCTGGATGGGGCTTTGAGCAATCTGGTCTAGTGAAAGGTGTCCCTGCCTGTTGCAGAGGGGTTGGAACTAGATGATCTTTAAGGTCCCTTCCAACTCAAACCATTCTATGATTCTATGACTTAATTATACTTACAAAATAGCACTCTGTGTTCCTAACTCTTGTATACAATATTTAAACAATAGCACCGACTGTTAAAATTACGTGGACCCAGAGGATCATGATCTTGTGTATGAAAGGAGGGGAAAAATGATCCTTGGAAAACTAGCTGTGCTACTGTGAGATGGGACTGCTAAAGCTTACTTTAAGTCTAGGTAATTTAGCATTTATTCTTTATATTCTACTACATCTAACTTTTCCCATCACATTTGCAATCTGTTTTGGATTTGGTTTTTTGTTGTTACTGTTCTTTTTGTTGTTTAGTTGGTTTGGTTTTGCTTTTAAATCAAGCAGGTAGCGTGATAGAGAAGTGCCAAGTCAAGGAAATTGCGACACTGTTTTACACAAATTCTAATCAAGATGCATATTAGTAACTTGGTATCTAAAAATAATCTCAAATGAGAAATAATTAGTATTTTTTTCAATTTAAAATGGCATTGACAGCAGAAAATAGAAAAGCTATTAATTATATAGCTGCTAAAACACACACACGTGTGCACATACACATAGAGAAAAAGGTAGTTCCCCACAACCCTGTGAAAGACATGCTAGGGTTTTTTTTGTACGGTTAGCAAAATTTGGCATCAGCAAATAAATTGCTCAGACTTCCAAGAAAGAAGTGCAGGAGATTATTTTGTAATGTTTCCCTCATTCTTCTCCTGCTTGCATAAGAAAAGGTATTCTGAAAAGCACTCCGCCCAGCTGGCAAGAAGGAATCAAGGTAGTTGGGTATAGTTAGATGACGACAGAGCAAAGAGGTTGGTCTTCTAGCCAGAATCTATAACGCAAATGAAATTGTATTTGGACTATAAGAAAAAAAATATTATGTCTATGTTAATCAATATGCACACACAAGATGCAAGAACATCATAATTGTTAAACAGTTCAGGTCTACAATTTTGGTTCAAAAGACACTGCTTAGGTAAAAATAATCTTGTCTGCAGTCATGTCAAAAGTGAGGTTCCCATGTGAATGAGAGAAAGGCTTACTACAGATGTTGCTTTACTGTTGTGGTGGTTCAGCTATTATGTTTGTATGTTTCTGATAACAAATTTATCCTTGCTATTTGCATAACATACTTCACTGGAGTACTCAGAGTATTTCATATGTACACTTCAGTGAGGTAGTGGATAAAAGCTTCTTTGCATATCCTTTGCAAAGGAAAACAGCATCAAGAGGAACTTATTAAAATATTCTTTCCTTGAAATGAGAGAGAAGTTTTACTTGTATAACTTCACAAGCTGCATTTTACCCAGGCCAATCAGCAGCAAGCATACTGGTTTAGAAATTGGATTGCAATAACTAAATTTACCTGCATGTATGTGGACGGGAGATCTCTTAGCCAAGGATTCTTTTTTTTTCCCCTTTCTCTTTTTCTTTACTACTTTTTATTTTATTTTTAGATCTCTATAGACAGTGGGTTAGCACAGTGAATATAAAACAGCAGTTAAGCTTACACCTTGTGCAAGACAGAAACCAGCAAGTAATACCTCTTCCACTGTCAATACACAACATAGACATTGACCAAGTTCTATTGGCAACAAAAACCAAGTTGATATTTTAAACTAACTGATGCAATGTATGTGGTACAGCATCCACTCAGAAGTTCTCAAAAACAATTTTACAGACTCAGCACCCTTGCATACTTCAGAGGCAATAGTTCAATCAGGAAGTTATTTTCATGTCACTTCCACAGAGGAGAGCAAGAGCACAGCCAAGTAAGTAAAGAGAGGAGAGGCTTATTATTTAGAATGATAATTGAAAGGGCCAAAGATATAAACACTTTGAAAACTAATACCAATGCTAACTTTTTCAACCGCAGGAAAAAACTATGAATCGAAAGGCAAAAATGCAAGTAGCATGAACTTGTATTTGTATTTCCTTTAATGGAATCTTGTCTGAAGATGTTTAATGCATGAAGAGGCATTCAAAGGAAAGTGAGTTTAAATAATTGGTTCAGTAGTTATGGTGGCCCAGAGTCTCATTTGCACATCACATAGCTTGTAGGATTTAAGATGCATATAAACATACACACCTGTCTGTGTGCTCTTATTCATCTACATTTATTTTAATATTCCTGCATATGGCAATGGCAGACAGCTGCAAAGTTTGCTATGAAAGTCACACAGCAACTTTCCAATCAAAGAAAGAAAAAAGAAAATGCTTATGAAAGAAAATGTAAAAGGTGGATGAAAGACTGTAAGGAACAAATTTTCCAGAGACTTTTAAATTGGACCTTCCAAAGTCCTTCATGAAGATTGAAAAAAAGAAGAAAAAGAAATGGCAGAACTTTTGCAACACAGAAGAAAGAGTGGTTACCCAAATACTAACTAAAGGAAGAAAAAAACCATAAGACAGGTGAAACCGTGACCAAAGTAGAGAGGAGGTTCAATACAGCCTAGCAGCAACAAAAAGAGTAACAACTCTTGCAAAGATACGGACCTTATTCCACAGCAAGAAAAAACTCTAAGGAAAAAAGTAAACAGCTGAGCCTGTGGTAAAATATTAGCTTCAGGGTTTATAGACTTACATGAATGATGATTGATTAAAAACCTCATCCACTAGATTTAAGCTGAACACACGACTACATACTCATTGCTGAGCAATGACTAGAGCCTTCAACGTCTGTAAGAGCAGCTAGCACCTTGATCTCATTGCACTTTATTTATTGAAAAACTGAAGTATTAAGTTTTTGCTTTGGTTTGTTTCATTTCAAGCCTAATTTGGATGTTGCTGTAGCACTTACATGATAATCTAGCAGAAGGAGGGACACAAATTACTTTGTACCTGCAGAGGAAAAGAGACCAAGAGAAAGATGTGACCTGGATTTAGACTACAACACAGAAAGTAGCTCAGGAAGGGCTAGAGCCTTTAGCCACAGAAGCAGACTAGGTTTCATTCACTATTCATGCAAGCGTCTCACGAGACCTAGATACATCCTATTAGAGAAACTAAAGGGACTCTCAAGTTACGTCACATTGCTGTTAAAAAGCCAAAAACTAAAAATTGAAATGCATCTAACGGGTTATGCAATCCACCATAACTGCAAAGATGCTATCTACCAAAAGTATTTGTGACTTTCATTTTAATGAGCTTTATGCAATGTCCTAAGATTCTATTTCCAAGGCAACTTAGTAATAAGCAAAGAAGTCCCCTTCACAGACACTGTGAATGTCTTAAATGGTATTACAGCAAAGCCACTTGTAAGCACAACCACAAGAACAAACAAATTGTCCATACATTGAGTATCAAAATATTAGCTCTCTTTCTTTGTTTAGAGAACCCACACCACCACTATTTGGTACAGCACAGAAAATTAACTGTCAGTGTTCTGCAGGAAAATATTTGGATAAAATAATTGAAGTCCAAAATGAAATGAAAATGCCTAACAGTCAAATTGCCCAAGAATAATAAAATTCAACAAAGAATATGGTCATAGGCCACAGGAATGCAGCTGTCCTGCTATTTCAGGCAAACAGAACAGACTTCTAATAGACGTGAGGGTGAATAAATAGAAGAAAATGGAATGAGGAATGGCTGCTCTTACAAAGCTCCACTGCATGCTGGAGGTAATGAGTGCTGAAGATGCTTGTGTCGGTGCAAACTCAATTATCTTAAGATGTGAACAGTCTCCAGTTGGATTCCATGAGATTTTATTCAGCTACCCTAGTCACCAGTTTTCCCCCTCACGTCAGAGGGGCAACATGTAAACTCTACTTACAGTTTCCTTGATAGGCTGACTCTTGTATGACACTATTATGAGCCATTTTCTGCCTCCGATAAGAAGCAAGAGCTGGGATAGTAAAAAAAATAAACTGCCAGAAAAGAATTGCCACTTAAACACCATCATCTGAAATGGAGCATGAACAGCCAACCTCATAAACAAAACAATCTTATTTCTAAGTGCTACCACCACCTCACAGAAAACACAGCCACTACCACCTACCCACACTTACTTTAGCTAGTGTGGCAGGAATAAATGATAATTAGTGGTTAATTGTGAATACAACAAGATTCAATGAGCTCTTGCTAAGCAAAGCAGTACATTCATCTAGTGGTCAGGCCAGCCCTAAAGCTTGGCAGCTTCATTCCTCTGTGTCTCTTGATCTGATGCAGGGGGTGAACAGTCATAAAGCCCAGCTTCATCCCAGCAAGGTCAATCTCTTTTACGCTGAAGGAGGCAGGGCAGCTCTGCAAAGCTACTGACGTTCTCCCTCTCTACCTATTGATGGGCAGGGCACTAACTCCAGCAAGTTCATTGCTGCACACCTGCAAGAGCTTTACAGGCAGGAAAACAAACTCAGAAGTTTATTGAACACCTGCCACATAGCCTAATTAGTGAGCAAAGACACTATCTCCCTTTACTCATTATCAGCCAGCCACAGCTCCAGCATCAAGAAGGACCAAGCTCAGCAACCAACACTTGCACAGCACACAGGCCCCCATCACCTACCTGACACAGGTTATTGAGGGGCAAAGACACTGCACTGTGTGAGCAAGGCTGTGCTGCTTTTAGAGGCAGCTTTACACCTAAAAGCAGAGTCCTTTACAGAAGGCAAGTGGTGATACCAAGCAAAAAAGCCTGTCCAGGACGTGATGCTACATGTGTTCCCCAGCACTGAAGCTGCAGGGGAACATGATAGCATGGTGTTTGCTCCATCACTGTGGTCAAGACCAAGGTGTTAGCTTGGGCTTCAGTATCAAACTTGACAGCAGAGCCAGTGCCAGCTGAGGCTGTGGGATGAGGACTGTAAGATCACAGCAACCATGAGTACATCCACACTGCACTCTCCAGTTCTTAGTGAGGGTTGAGTTAGCTCAGAGAGCTCCAGATCAGTTTCAGTCCTGTTCTAGCTGCGAGCACTGGGGAGTACAGGGGAAATACCCACAGCTTCTTTAGCACTGACTACAGGAGACTACATGTTCCTCTACCAGGCTCATCAGCACTTTTTTATTTATTTTGACCTATCAATTCTTTTATCCTACCCTCAACTCCATTCTATTAACCCGAGTACTGGAATATAAATGATAATTTGAAATTTCTATTATACTTACAAAAACATGTAAAAAAAAAAATCTTCTTTTCATGAATCCTTAACTAACAGTTCTTGATAGGCTATATTTTGAATTGTTCATAAAATATTACTTTCTCCTATATGAGGCCTCAGAAACTGTGAAAGCAAAACAGGCTGAACCATATATCTGAGCAATGTCTATAGGAGGGAACACTATAATCTTACCTGACAGGTAAGCAAATTGTTTCTTTAACTGGTCTTGAATATCTGCAGCATAGAGGGGAATGATATCCTGATGCATGATTTCATCTGTGGAGGAAAAAAAAAAAAACAAAATTTGCATTTCAAAGTCATTTTATGTAAAATTTCATGGAATACATTAAAAAAAATCATCCCTAGAACACAAACACCCAGAAAACTACCCAAGTTTTGAAAAATACATGAAAAAAAGGTTGGAGTCTTTCAAGTGTCTGTCAAGATCAAACTTTTCTTCGAACAGTATATTGATAAAAGCATAACGTAATGTGGATTTGCTGACACTCAAAGCAGTACAGCATGTCACTGAACCAAACACCGTAGAGGCTAATATTCCTCAGGAATTATGTTAAACAGAGGGGTTTTTACATATCAAATTCAATTTTTATTAAAATCTTCTCAGCTCACACAAAAAAGAGAAACTTACAGTCCCTCTAGCCTGTGGTCTACGGTTCAAATAACCCAACGCAACAGTGTCAATAAGGTACATAGAACAGGCTTGAAAGTACATCCTCACATTGAATACACACATTCATACCTCAACTGTGGAAAGCATTGCTTAATCTTTTATCTCAGCCCTTCCACTTTAGCTTAACGATAAACATACTGCTTTCCCAAGCCTTTGTCTTCTGCCACAGCATTTGAGCAGAGGTGTACTTCCAGTGGTCAGGCAGAAGCCCAAGTTTCACTAAGCATGGTACAGACTGCATGACACTGTTGCCTTTTTCATGAAACTGTGATCTCATTTTTAAACAAGGGAACAAGAAGTTCTACTCTTTTTCAATTCCTACATATTAATTATTCTACATTTTTGACCGCATTGAAAAATAGTAAAGGGATAACCTAGCATTTTCATTATTTGGTTTTGAACATTTCTTTTCATCTGGCATTGCATAAAGAAGTTCTGGTTTTAATGTACATTGAAATGCCATTAAGATAGACTCAAATCCGAAACTCAAAACTGTGAACATGCACAGGAAAAGTATGTAAAAACCTAAGTGATGTAAGGATAAGTTGTCACCTGTTGAAGTACAAGCTGATCAAACAGAAGTAGAGCTCTGGCCCTCAAAGAAGGGACCTGCTATTACTGAGATCTTTCAAATACTAGATCTTGAGGGGAGAGCCACTCACTTTCATAAGCAATTCTTGTGTATGTAAGATTTGGACAGCTGCAATTATTTGAGAACAGCAAACCTCCCCACTTTTAGTTACTTCTTCCAGATAAGCAACTACTTATACTGGGAAACAGAACTTCTCTGTTTTCTTTCAGCAACTCGGGCAGAGGAAGACCCATGACCACTTTCAAGGTCACACAGTAATCAGAGCTATTTTTCTGCATCCGGTGAACTGCTGCTCGATCAGAAGACCTCTGCATACCATGCTGTCAAATCCATAAGCGGATGTGTTTAACTGTTAAGTCATATTTCAACCAGACCTTCAGTTAGGTCATCATCTTAATGTTTTTTAGAGAAAACTGAACACAGATCTTTCAGAAGTCCAATCTCACATGGCCAAGTCATTTCCAGAAGAGGTGACACCTCCCCCAAGGGAAAAGGAATGTTGAATTTTATTTTTGCTGTCAGTGCTTTTTAATGTAAGGAGGTCTCCTGCAGCAGTCTAAGAAACTAAACACCCCTGCTTCGAGCAAACCAATGCCTGCAGGTGGATCCATTTACTTGAATGTAACCTGTTCCAGGGTCAACGCTTAATTTTTGGGTGAGAGATGGGAAAAGGGAAGAGAATGTAATCATTTTGTAATATGCCATCCTGCCTACAGCCACAAATAATTGTCATTATTGCAGCATAAGCGGGTAATAAAATAGGCAAGTTTTGCATACCACTTGATGGGATACACCTGAACCCAGTATCAGCGCCCACAGGTTTCACCAGAAATCCCTCTCCAATACCCTGCATCCTTTCAGAGGAGATACAATTGTAAAAACTCACTGCCCAGCATAATTTCCTTTATATTTAGTATCCCTCCAGAAAAGGGAGCTTATCACAGTTCAGGATTTAATTAGATTTCACTTTAAGTTTGTCTATCATTACCTATGTCATTTCCTCAACTGGAAAAGGTAAGGAAAGGCACGCACGCTGAACATGCTGCAAGGGCACATGATCCTCACACTTACAGACTTCAGAGAAAATTATTTCTTGGAAATATTCTTTAAATAGAGAACCTGCCACCTGCTACACTCTTTAGGGACAATCTCTATTGTAGTAAAGCTAATTAATGCACATGAAACTACAGAATTACTGAAAATCTATTCCCTGTTTTCCAAGGAATTTTTTTTTTAGGCTCAAACTCTACTTCCACTTACATGAATTAAGATTAACATAGTCTGCAATTTTCCCTGTTCTACCTTTACTGCTTTGCATAGTATTTTCAAAACAGAGACCATAGCTGAAAAAAAGATGCTTATATAAAGGTGCTTATATCAAAACATGCTAGAATATCCAGTCTTTCTTGAAGAGCTCATTTTAAGAGCTTTCCAAAGTAGCTTGCTTCAAAGAAATTCTTCAGGATTTATAGCGCATCTGGTATTGAGGGACTAAAACAAAAAAAATAAGGTTCTGTAAAGTTCTTCTGTAAAGCTTTCTTATTATTTTTTAAAACGGAACACATGTAATACCTGGGAATGCACAAAATTTTTTTTTTCTAAGCCAAAAACTGGAGGTTCTTTAAAAACCCCACATTATCTAGCATGTAAGTGAGTGTAAGAGAGGACAGAAATGTTATCTTACTAACGTAAGGGAATCAGATAAGTATGTCAGTCTTGTTAAAAGGAAAACGTTTCTCTCTAAAAATGCCCACCACTGTCTTACAGATATATCATCTCATAATTCAATTTTAAATGTTGCTTTGATAGTCCTGTCTCTATGATGGAGAAGATGGCTTGGAGGGGCCTGACCCCATCCCATCAAAGGCACCTGACTGTATTTCAGATGAAGCAGGATGACAGATTTAAGCACAAAGGCACAAAGACAACTTGTGCTTGAATTACCTGGTGCCAGTAAGCTCTGAAGAAACTCATATCTGAGAAAACAATCAATGCCATTCAAGTCGAGATTTTCATTTTTGGTAAAAGGCTCCTGTTTTTTTTCCAATCAAACAGAAACTTGTCACCATTTGGAGTTCACCTGACAGGCAGAAGTAAATCCATTTTCACAGAAGACAACGCTGAAGAGGAGTCTGAGCAGACCATACCTACACTATGCAGAAGGAAGTCTCCGAACACCAATCATGAGCCTCTTGTAATGGGTTTAATCCAATTCCCACCGAGCCAGCTGGAATTACACCGCTCTGAGTAGTTTTGCATGAAATTCTTTGCTTTCTACCATTAGTTTCTACCAACTTGAAAGCCAACCTGTTTGTACACATATGGACAAAATTATGCCTTTCAGCACAGACTCCAGTAGCACACCATAAAGCAAACTACAAATCATTTTTCCTCCTCCTCTTTCTTACTGACTCAGCCAGATTTTCTTGAAAACATGTCTATGGCTTCTCCGTTAAATTCATGCCTTAAATTGAAGAAATAATGTCTTTTTCTCAACCAGTTTTCTTTTGCTTCTCCTGTGGAACAGTCTACCCACTTAAAGAGTTGAGTGTCTTTCATGAAGGGGATCTTCATCTGAAAAATCTCTTCATTAAAGCACCCTCCCATCTGGAAATTATAAATGCAAGATAATTACTTTCAGAGCAGTCCCTTCATCTCTCTCAGCCCCAAGGCAAACCTTTCATTTCCTCATTCTTCCCTCTTCATCTTCGCCCCCCGACCACCATTCTCTAACAGTCAGCTCCTTTGTGTAGCCCCCAAAGGAAAAACGGCCAAAGAAGCAGAGCTGGTGAAGACAGTCTGCTGCTGTGGTAAGCCACACGAAACTAATGAGCTAGTCAAGATGCCAAGAGAGCTCTCCAGCTTTAAAACTGGTTTTTAAAAATCATTGCTGAAGAGTGATGATGCCTGCAAGCTCTGTGCTAGGTGTGCTCAGGCACAACAGCTGCAGATGGAGCTCCTCAGGTCCATGCGCTATTTGTAGCCACATTGGGCCGATGACAGGAGTTCATACAAATGTTCATAAACTAAATATTAAAACCTTACCAGTTAGAAATAACTTCAAGAAGAGTTCATTTCTATTTTATTTGACTACATTGCAATCAAAACAACAGGCCAGAAGAAGCAAGTGATTAAACCTCTGGAATTTTCAAGCAAAAGGCAGCTCTCTGCTAAAGTGTAGTTAGGAAGGAAAACATCAGCAGGGTAAATCAGTGTCTTGCAACTTGTTTGTTTCTGGTGAGCTAAAACTAAGTTCCTCTTCTGCAGCATTATTAACATCAGTTCATTTTCTGGGACTGCACAGCTTATTGCCACAATGTGCACTGAATGGCATGACTATGTAGCCCACTGCTACAACAGCCGAGGCTGGAATCCCCTACATTTTCAATGGTAAGTAATAATTTAGATCAGTTAAGGCTTGGAAGCAGTACTACCAAAGAAAATCTAAAACCTTAGGGGTGATGTACCCTCTATTATCAGTCCATGCTCAGGATTGTTTGAGTGGTGTTTTTAATGACTGAATCCCTGACCATCTTTCAGAGAGGCCATGATACTTCTGCATCCTTTTTCATAATCTGTACATTTGGGTAATATTTAAATGATTCCATTGAAATGAGACTTGATAACTCTGCTCATTTAATCATATCTGAAGAATACCACTACTTAAAAGAGACATAAGTTAATGCCAAAATGCTGCATTTGTAGTATTGAAATACAAGGGATGGGAACTCATCATCTATGAAATAACAGAAAGCCAAAACACTTTTCTATTATATACATGCCTCCTGAACCACCTGCTTTACCCAATTAATTCTTGCTTCCTGTAATCACAATTAAAGAAAAAAAATAAGTTCATCTGTTTTTTCTTTGAGATTACAGGCTTGGAGCTTTGGCAGACGACTATCTACAGAACTATGAAGATAGTGGCTTGGTTTAATGTAGGAGATTAAACACTGATCCCTCTTTATAAAAACAAAACAAAACAAAACCAACACTTTTGAGGTGTAGAGCAAATACAGCGATGCTAAGCTGGAACAAGATGGCAAGGGGTACAACAATCCCCATTTTCTTGACTCAAATTATGAAATAGCTTCTCAAAAACAGACTTTGACAGCCAACCAAGATTTCTGTTTCTTTCCAACTCTTCTTTAATTTTTTTTTTTTTATTTGGTCACTTATAGTGCATATCAAAGTATGTGTTTGTATTTGTTCTCTTCCCTCTTCCACCTCCACTCCTGCAAAAGGCAATAAAGTTCTCAGTCCTAGTTTGCATTGTTATTATCACCCCAAAGCACAAACGTCAGAGGAAATATAATCCCCTCACTTCTCTGTATAGTAGATGTACTCAGAGGATACTGTGAGTGCTAAGAACTACCTCATCTTCCTCTTCTGCTTCATCAGTCAGACCCTCTTGACACGCAGACTCTGTAGTCCCATAGCTTCTCAAGGATCAGCATTAAGATTGGATATGGCTTAGAAGACTAATCAAATACTACCTGATCTGTAACTAGGAGAAAACTGTGTGATAATTAGGAAGGTATCAGCACAGGATCTAGTATTTCTTTATATTAGTCTAAAACAAGACAAATCATATTAGGAGCTTTGCTAAAAAAAAATATGTATCTATCTATCAACCACAAAAAACAACAAAGGGTGGTGGGAGATGTTGCAATTGTTGCAAGAAATCTGGAAGTGTTACCAGTTACATCATCTAATATGTTCTGCCATGCTTTTGCTCCAGTGTTTAAGCACACCTCATCTGTTTTGGTAAGAAAGAGGTCTTCATGCTATTTCAAGTCATGATAATTACTCCAGTTCAAATCACAGTAATTACTCCCTTCCTTAACTAAGAAGGAAGAGGAATTTTGAATCATGCCACACAGCCCTATTTAGTATGGCTTTCTGTGAGTTGCAAAGAGGTCTTAGAGAAAACAGGCAACAACACCATCCCGTGCACGTACCACCTAAAAGTGAAAATTCAGCTAGTGCATATGTCATGCTTTAACTATTACAACAATAATATTCCTCTCATCTTCTTTCCATGATGTCCAGAAGAAAGCCAAAGAAATTACAGTTCCCTGCTGGTAAACCATTTTCTGTTCTTGCAGAATAGTTTCAGACTGCTAGGAACTCTGCTTTCAAAATAGGATTAACAAATGTTGCCGAAACTGCAGCATCATTAACTCCTTAATACTGCAAATCATGCTGAATGTATAGTATAAAAATATGTCTAAGGTATTAGATGTACTTAGTCACCAAGAAGCAGATTTTGCAAAAAGCAAAGATTTATTTTTCTTCAACTGAGAAGTATTAGATACAGCCTGAGCAGCAGAGAATGTTCCCTCTAGCAAGCACTCAAGCGATAAGAGGATGATTGACCCAGATGTGTCTCACTTAGTACTTTAGCAAGCAAGCCTCCATAGAGTAACAAAAATGTTAGATTTTGCCAATTGCATTTAGTAAGATTTAATGCTCTGAAAGAATTATTATGGGAATTTTGCTTTCTAAGTACTAAAGCCTTGCAAAGAAGAGGAAGTCTTACAAATACAGAAAATAGAAAGGCCAACTCTGAATAGAGGAACTACATGCAAATTACAGGACTCATCTTCAGTGTGACTTAAAAACTAATGATGCTGTCACACAGCTTAATCACACACACTAAAGCAGACACCTTTCCAGGCAAACAAACCAAAGATTCTTCTCCACTGAAACCACCTCTGCAGAAAAATACATATGTCAAAGCATACAGCTTTGACTGAAAAGTCAACATGCACTGGAGCAGCTGCATGAGTACTTGGCAAATCTACTAAAGAGAATGCTATTTTTGTGTGATATTTTGGAAGCAAGACAGAATTTTAAACAGTGTGTGATTTTATTCTTGATCTGAAATTAAAATGACTTTTATAAAACAGCAAAGTGGTAAAATCTAATTGCTTATTGTACACATCTATTCTGGAGAGAAATCATACTTCCTTTACTGAAGGAGAATTACCAACACAGACAGCTACTGTACAAGCCTGCACAGCACATTGCTTGAAACACTGGAAACAGGACTTATGTTAACCACAGCACTGGGGCTCCAGTGCTAACATTTGTGAGGCTGCCACAGAATGGTTTGGGTTGGAAGGGACCTTTAAAGGTCATCTAAGTCCAACTCCCCCAGCCTTGAGCAAGGATGTCTTTCACTACACCACTTGCTCAAAGCTCTGTCCAACCAGACCTTGAACACTTCCAGGGATGGGGCATCTACCACCCCTCTGGGCAACCTGTTCCAGCATCTCACCACCCTCATTGTAAAAAAGTTTATTCCTTATGTTCAATCTAAACCTACCCTCTTTCACTTCAAAATCAGCGCTACTTGTCCTGTCACTCCATGCCGGGGTAAAAAGTCTTTCTTGAATGTTATCATTTCAGTGATATGGAGGGTGACTAGAATAACTTCTAATGAACAATATATTTTGTGGTACTCTAACACAAACACACTTTTCCATAGAACTGTACATCTGTAAATGAATGTTATGAAAGGGAACGTGAAGAACTTCATGGTTGTGAGAGAAGGAAGAGCTAAGTGTTCACTAAGTGGCTTATATGGAGCTGAGTACCAGCTTTTGGCTATGACACATTTACTTGCAGCTGTTGTAACTGCCCAGTTCCTGGGATTCTGACTACAGATGACTTATGAAGAAGAGGTTGCTGAGTTCATAACCAAACTGGCCGCCCCACCTTACCAGACAGATGACAGAGTTAGTAACAAAGCAGCTGGAAGTACTGTGGATTATTGCCCGATACCGTTAAAAAGATGAAACCCACCACACATCTCTCTAAAGCACTAATATTAACTGCATCAGGTAACACAGAGGCAGGACAGGGACCAGTATCTCTCATGGGCAGCTAAAGAGTCCTTTAATGCAATACAGGCGGGTCTGCTGCTCACATCCAGCATTTTACACACAGCATGCTAGAGATTTGGCAGGAGCTTCCCCTCCTTTGCTTTATAGGTCCCCATTTTCACCTCTTTTAAGTCACAAATTAAGCATCCTTTCATTATCCAATCTAAGAGTTTGGCACATTGCTGTTATGAATAATCAGCTAAATAAAGCTGTGGCTCTGTAAGCAAGGAGTTATTTTTTATGGAAACTGACTGTGCAAAGCAAATCAATGATGATGTAATTTACTGGATTTATTTCAGTGTCTCATCTGCAAAAAACCTCCATTAGATTCTGTTTCTGTAAGTGCACCAGTCTAACTTGATGTTACCCGTATTTTGAGAGGTTCTTTTGCTAGACTTTACATCCAAAGACTGACAGATTTATCTGAAAAATCTGCCCTTTTGGGCATACGAGGAAATTATTTAAGCTTCCTGGAACAACAACAACAAAAATCCCTATTTTGTATGTGTCAAACGTAAAGCAAACACACATTTAAAAGTTACAACTTGCCCTTTGTTAAGGGAAGCCGTGGTCCATAAATCATCTCATGTGAAACAAAATTCTTGCTTAGAACTTAAAACCAACAAAAATCAGTCATGTTCCAACTGAGTGAAAAGATGTATCACTTATTCTGAATTAGATGACCTCCACAATTTCTTTCACCTAAGTGAGCATAAAACCAGAAAATAAGACTAAAGAACTTTGTTACAATTCCACAAGCCCTGTGAAATGAAGGTTTGTAAAAGCCAGCTTCTTTAAAAAGCACCATGAGCAACTGCTCTTCCTTTTTCAGAGGCTTTGCATCTTCTGCACAAAACAGAAATGCAGTTGGGCTGCATTTTGAAGAGACAAGCCATGTAAAAGAAAAAATGCTCTGAATAGATGGTACTTAGAGAAGTGCCTGAGACATAGCATCTATAAAGGCATTTGAGGAAACAAACATACGAGGCCCCCTTCATTTCAAGGCAACACAGTAATGATGAGAGGCAGAATCTCTCACACACCCAGTGCAGTGAAGAGGTTAAAGAACAAATTTTGACCTTGCCCATCCCTGGTGGTGGGTATTCTCATCTGAAGTCTCATCTGACCTCACTGGATAGTTTGCTCCTTTGAGACCGAAGGCAGGTTAAAATAAGCCAATAAAAAGCCAAATGAACAAAAAAAAGTCACATCAGTGGTTCTAGGATGGGCAGTTACTTTTAAGAACCTGGCTCTAGGTACCAGTAAGTACCAGGTTTCAATGGCATGGCTGAGGTGCTCTATAAAAGTTTGGAGCATTTGTTTTACTTTTTAAAGGACACTAACACTTACTAGAAAGGAGTTAATGTCTTTACTGAAATTTTTGCACAGCAAAGGCATGAGAGGCAAGAATTAGATGCTGCAGCATGGGAAACTCCAGCTGAAAGCAAGGGAAAAAATTCACCATGAGAAGAGCCAAGCACCAGAACAGACTGCCCAGCAAGGCTGAGCAATCTTCACCCCCAGAGATACACAAAACTCAGACAAGTTTCTGAGAAACCTGCTTTAACTTTAATCTTGCTTGGAGCAAGAGGCAGAACTAGGTGGCATCCAGGGGTCCTTCCATAATTCTGAAGGACTTCCCTGGTGAGAAGTCCCCAAGCCCACCTCGCAACCCTGAAAACAAAAGATAAGTTTCCAACACAGATATCATAGCCTTGCAACAAATGAACACATACAAACTACACTGTGTACTAAATTCAGTATATTGACTTTAAAAATGAATACAGAACAGGGTAAAATTTAGTAGACACACCTGTTGAATCTCAGGGTAATAAAAATCTATCTACAACTGTATATTACACGGTGTATCAACTTTCTGGAAAACAAATTAAAACAAAAAAGAAAACAAAGGCACTAGCTTTTCCAAAGGAAAGAGGAAATATCCTGGAGTCATGATGAAATAGCTCTGCTTTCTAAAAAAATCCAGCCAGTAATTTGTTTCCTAGCAGTTGTTCACAACCCTCCATAAGGGTCCCATGTCAGCAACTAACAGCTTCGCAGGATGCAAAACCATCACGTAGTAGCAGATCCCTTCCCACTGCACCACACTAGCTTTGAGAAGATCACATCATACCTGTCTCATAGGCAAACACACATGGTACTGACTTGCCTTGCTTTCCTTCTTTCTAATAAAGCTTTGGCATGTTCTTAACATTGAGATGTAGCAAATGATGATTCATTCACTGCATCATTTGTTCCCCAACATGCAAATCCCAAGTGCTGCACCTGATTCCAGCAGCTGAAGGGAGTCCACCTTCATTGCAAATAAGGCCAAGGCAGCCAGACTTCAGGAACACTCCCTCCAATTACAAGCACACACAGAAGATCTCTGCTGGGACTCCAGTCATCCTTTTTCCAATTTCCCCTACCTACAAAGAAAACTAGGAGAACCTCCATGAGATCCTGCCCCTTGCTTAGAGCCTGCTAACTGCTGGGGATCCACAGCAACAGACAGGCAGCACTGGCTCCATACCCCTCTACTGCAACACCCAAATTCTGTCCAAAACTTTTTAGTCTTGCAATGTAACTACTAGACAGAAGGTGTTTTCATTCCCATTTGGATGCTGAGGACTAGAACTCACAACTACCTGCACCATCTTTAAGCAGAATTGAGGCTTGAGTTCTGTGCCCATATCCCAAACCCATCCTCTCTTTTCAGTTTGCCCATCCCTTTTGCCATCTCCCAACCCTCACTCCAAGACATGGGCTCACAGAGGAATTCCAAGACAACATTGTTTTCCTTTAAAGTTTTCATAGGGTTGAAAATAGAATGACGGGTACGTGAGACGACTTCTTCATTTTCATTTTCTCCCCTCTGCTGACTGTAGGCACAAAAAATAATCCATACAGCACTGAGGAGGAAGAGGAAAGAACAGAGCTGGGGAAAGGGACAAACCTTCTGTCCACTTTGAACACAAGATCTTTTAACAGTTCTCTGGGAAGAAGACAACTCTGACACACTGAACATGCCCACAAGAAGTGGTGGCAGTCAACAGATGAAAATCAAGTGGCAGTTGCTAACAAAAGCAGCCCTGCTCACTTATTTCTCAACAATCAAATACAAATTAAAACCTCCTATTTTAAACCTGGCAAATAGTAGTCCTGGCATGGCTACATATGCACCACCATGACTTGATACAAAATACTCCCTGGTTCTGCAGTTTAAAGCAGACATTCACTCTCTTGTACAATAATTAGCTGTTTCCTAAATCCACTCCTCCCCTTTCTGCCCTGACGAGGATGCACATAAAAACCAAAGGTTACTCAGACTGATTAATCCCTCCACCTTTTCCATCTGGATAGCCTCATTTTTCTTAAAATCTTTCATTAGTTCCTCCTAAGCAGCATGCCTTTTGGTACTACCCCTACAGTAGCGCGGAGCACTACTGAGAAGCAGAGCACTCAAGACTCACACATTGATAATTTAATTAGTAATACTAATTAAAGATTAGTAAGAAGATCCACTGAACATACCTGTTTCATTTAGATTTGACATTTCAAAAACAACAATGTTGGAAGGTTAGACACCAGTCCATGGACTCAGTGCTTTCTCTGGTCCTCCCCTGCAGTAGTCACACATACCAAAAGCAGAAAACACAGCTGGAAATGTGAATTCAAGCACCAGAATAAGGAAGCAATTTTTGCTTGTCTCTATTCCACAAAACACGCTTTCAGTTTTGCAATGGACTGTAGCTGCACTATTAGCAGCAAATAATATCTCCACTATTTCATTATATCTTAACAGAAACAACATTCCTATAGAAAGCTCTGACTGAAGGAATTTAAGAAATAATGCATTTTAGATTAACCCTCCTATGCTAACAACTAGAGGATGCCAAATAGTATCCTGCAAAAGAAACTATGCTTTTTTCCCTGTCTCAAATAGGGATCAGGAGAACTTGTGTATCTGATATTTACATAATATGCAATGAATTGTAAATTAAACCCCACTGTAATTCAGGAACAGCAGGACGGCTCTCTGCAACAGCAAATTCTGCTTGTAAGCTTTAGCAGCATTCTGATCGCCATAATCGCTGCATGAGCGACTCCTGAACAAAGTACTTTCCATTTAAAATACAGGAACAGATTTGGTGGACGCATCTGATGTACCAAGAAATACATCTGCAAATAAAAGGATACACT
>JAVSBS010006963.1:27377-91088 GCA_033124195.1 Coracias cyanogaster | reverse complement strand
GAGGTATTTGACTAACATACCTCTCTGGCAATTTATTTCAATGGTAATCGATCTGACTACTGGAAGTCTCTTCCTAATTTTTCTAATTTGAATTTGCTTGACTTAAAATGCTCTATCATTGATTTTTGTTTCACTCACCTTTCCCAGATTAAACTGTCTTTTAGGATTTACCATTTTCTTCCCATGAAGATTTGTTTGCATTGAAACCAACCCACCTTGAGTCTTCCTTTTAATAAGCTAATCAGAAACGTGGGGCTTGCAGAGTGGATGTCTCCATTTGAATGCCTTGTTCTCATTGTTATTTATTTTTCCACTAATCTTTGTGGAAAAAATTTATCATTAGTAAATCTGTATTTAGAATCACTGCCAAAGTTGTTCTATAGAACCAGGTTTGACACTGATCCTGGCAGAACTCTACCGGCAAGTTCCTTCTTTGATGATGGTTTGCCATAGACAGCTACTTTTTCAAATGTCAACCATTATGAATTCATTTTCTATGTGTCTTCTTGACATAATTCAACGCTGTATTCCTTTTACCCCAAGAAGTAAAACACCCTGGCATAACACTAAGCATATTATGTCTACATAGGTTCTTTGACAACCAAACTTATAATCTCATCAAAGAACGAATTCAGGTTTTTGTGACAAGACCTATTTTCCATTAGATCATGTTGGCTGGCATTTAATATACTCTGATCCTTCGATTCTTTGTTAATTGAATTCCTTATAATCCTTTCCATTATTTTGCTCTCACTGGTACCAGAGAACAGACTAGTAGTCACCTGAGCTATCCTGCTTGCTATCTTTGACAAAATACTGACTGCTTTTTGTACTTAAGAGAAACATTCTGATATTTCTTCACTAAGACTCCTGCCAATTTTTCCTTTAATTTCAAGCTACCTAAACTCACTTTCTCTCTCCTAAGCACTTGGTTGAAATCTGTTCAGCAATGCAAAGTAAAATGCAGCAAAACCACATTATATCTGACATTACTTAAAAGCCACAAGAAATTGCAAACACTACTTGACTTCCAAGGCAAAACACGAGGTGGAAAGGCTGACCCACAATGCCAGCAAACACTAGGAAAACCCTTGGCAACACAGACCTACTTTTCTTACTTCATAATGAAATCTCCAAAGAGGTCAATTTTGTGCTGTCTGGATTCATTGCAAATGCTTCACACAACTCTATTGCTTATTCTCTACATGCCATTTCCATATTGCAAAGGATTTTCCAGGTTATGGACAGTGACCTCCATCAAATCTCCAATCCTAAAAGAAGGAAATCTGTTTAGGTCTGGTCTATGTGAAGAAATAGGCCATCACAGTGACTATATTTCAGAACAATTATTCTGTTCACAATGTAGAGCAGAATAAAAATGATTTTTAGTCCAGAAGACAGTACTGTCCAAGAGCCATAACACTGAGACTTTACTGCAAGAGCAGAGGCACCAGGAGCCTGGGAGGACAGTGAGGCCAATTGGATAGGGTATCCATTGACTCAGGTCCCATCTCACTGCCCTCAAACAAGGTGAGCAGAACAAGGCTATCACAATAATCCTGGTCAGCTGAGAGCCTGGTGGAGTCTAGGCAAATCTGTAGTGGCAGGACTGGTCCAAGATCAAGCCAGGAAACCAAGTGAGCAAGCCTAGGTCAAAAGCATCAAGGTACACAGCTAGGCACAACATATCTCCACTGTTCCTCAGGCAGAGACCAAGGTGAGGGCTGTGCAGCTCCTGAGCCAAGGTGGAGCAGCTCCAGACAAAGCTCCTCATAACCTTTTCTCAGACTTCGTTTTTTTCCAACGTTACACAGTTGCATGGTATCAGAGCTCACCATGCCAGAGGGGATGAGGACACAGGGCCTCCTGGTGGGCTCAGCACTTCAGCAAATACTTGTATACCAGGCTATGCTGTAACAGCCATTGTGGAATATCTTGTTTTATGACATATAGTTTCAATATCAGGGCAAAGTCTTACTTATTAGCTAGCTGACATTCTTGTAATAGTTTACTTCTGCCACTCTTTTAATGAAGATGTCTCAGTGGAGAAGAAGATTCTTTAGTTCAGTGCCAGTAGTTGTCTAATGCAAGAATCCGATGTGTTGTGTCTAATTCTTGCTTGTGTAACATGTGGCTGTGTTACTGAATTTCAGCTGGAGCAAGGAACTCTGTACCAGAGTCCTGAGCATCTCACCTATTGTTTGTTATAATATATGTTATCAAAGGAAGCTTTGATTGAGATTGTGACGTTTTCTAAATCTCTTAAGTATTCTGAGAAGCTCTGCTTTTATGTGAAACAAAAAAATCAATGCTTAGCATGCTTCCATCAATAGGTTAAAAATCTTTCTTTCTCACCAGAAGATTGCAATTTCAGGACATTAATTCTTTACTTAAAAAAAAACAAATCAAAACAAAACAACAGAAAAGAAATTGAAATATAATTTTGTAACATAAAAGGATTTGTTAGAGACTTATCTAGGATGTATTCAAGCTGTTGTGAGTGATCCTGTTGCCAGAACTTAACAAGTTACTAGCTGACATTGAAGTTACAATAATGGCCTATCTGTATGTTTCTTCTCCTTGCAAAACCAAAGTGAAGCCAAAGAGGAAGTCTATACTAATAGATTTTATTTCATAAGTGCAGCAGGCACAAGGCAAGCAACTGACAGACTCATGTATTGTGGATGTCTGATAAGCAACAATTTACCAACTTGTGGTAACTGAATTGCTCGTAATACCTGCTATTTTGTATGTTTGATTTTATATCAGTATATTGGAGTATTACACATTTAAAACTCAGTGAGGAGATTTTGAGACAATCTAATAATTCAAAAGTTTCCAAACATGAGGGTTCAAAAGTGCTTTGATGTATTGCTCCCTCCAGTTTCACATTTTATTGTGGTTAAAGTTTGCATAAGCATATGGTTCACTAACTTAAGATTCAGGGACATGTAGTAAAGCTTAGTGATCCCAAACTCAGGTGACTGCTTGAAGAACTAGTGTTCTCTTCTGTCAAGCAGCAAATTAGTTTTAACTCCATCAACTTTGGATTATCTGATTTACTGGCAGTGACCTTCTAAATGCTTTTAGAAAGAAAACACACAAATGCATACTGAAGTCCTTCAAAAATACTCTAAATGCATACAAATTGTCCATTTGCCTTTCATAAGGTCCTGTATTTTTGCTTAAATGGACTAGATATACTCTTGTTCATTTACTTAGATATGTGCCAAAACATTGAAATTTGAGTCTATCTAAATACCAAAAATTTGAGCTTCTAAACACCAAAGAATCAACACTTCAGCAGGCTGATTTCATGGTTCATGTATTTCCATGCAAAAGGAACAGGACACTTTAACAGCAGGCTATTCATTGAAGACCAAAAATGGCTCCCACAAAACAAGTATTTTACAAATGTTTGTATTGGGAGGCCAAAGAGTAAATATCTTTGTCTCCTCATTCCATTGAGAAATTAGGTTCAGTCTGTCATTTTTAAAAGCCACAATGTAATTTGTCATTCCTAAAGAGTACTCACTTGCATCTGCCTGGTTTACTTTTTTTTTCCTACTTGGAGATTCTAGAACTAGTATAATACAATAATAGTGTTCCTAATGATATTGTTCCTGGCTGTAATAGATAAGTGGTGAGCTAACCACTTTAAAACAGCTGTGTTGTATCACTGACACTGTCAATTTGATGGCAACAGCTTAAACATACATGTCTGTTTCTTGCTGCATGTATACATACATATACATACTCACAAACATGAGTCAGCATATATTAAGTGGGATACCAAACTACATCTTTATCTGCATGTATATTACACGGGCACATATAACTAAAGATACGTGTGATAAACAGATACACACACACAGCTTTGTTAATACTGAGGAAATGTTGGTATGTTCATACCCCATCACCAATATAAACTCGCAAATAACTAGTCACTTGAAACATTCAACACCTCATAAATTCTGTGCTTATTCATTTTTATTTTTCTTTTTTTCCCTTCCACTGCCAAAAGCTCACATACCTATATTAGGCTTGACCACACCTCAAAAGTTTTGCCTTCACAACTGTGGAAGACAGAAGGATGATTTTTTATTCTTTTATTGTTTTTCAAGGTTTTTTTTTACTAACATAAGCCATAGGCAATTCTCATTTTTCAAAGATCTGTGCCTCTTTTCCAAGGTTGAGGAGAGTAGGAGCTAAATGATCTGCAGGAGCTAAATAGTCTGACTTCACTTGACATGGTTCTTCCACCGGGAAGAGTCTTTTAACAACACCATCTTCATCTGTACAACTAGGTATAAAAGAGGACATTTCTCTGTAGCCACAGTTGCACCAGTAAAAATGGTAATAAAAGTGTGATTTTTAACTGCATAAGTCACACCACATTTGTTTTCTTGTTTGCTTTTTAAAAAAGCTGTATAAGAATTTATAGCTGTACAAATATGTCTGTTAAAGGAGTAAAGCAAAAAGAAGCGTCAGTAAAACATTAAGACTTCATACAGCTGTCTAATAATTGTCTACAAAACACCAGTTGCAGTATCAGAATGTCCGGCTGTTTTCTCTGGGAGAGGAACAACCTATTTACATGAATATAGATTTTAGACTTATTCAAGAATTCCTGGATTATAACACAGTCTTGAAAATCTACTGGTATCAGAAGACCTTAGGTTCTGTAGGAAAGAAATAATACAGCTTCTCTCTCAGTAACCAGCATGTTGCACTAATTCAGCTAATAAACATATAACACTAATGGCTAAGATTTGATGCACCTCATTTCTATGATTTCTTTATAGAAGAAGGCTATTTTTAAATTCCTGACTTAGATCATGTATTCACTTTTTTTTTCTTCTCTATCACACCAATACACCAATTTAGAGCAGCATGCACTACGCCAAAAAGTTATTTACTTGAAGCAACTCCATCCTATATCATTATCAAGTCTCATAATTTCTAATCATTATGCATATGCAGTGATTAAGTGTGCCTTTTGAGAGGAAGTTAGTATCCACGGAAAAAAAGGTTGATGGGGCTAAATGACATAGCCTTGGTGTGCAATAGGGTTCAGGATAAGCAAACAGGCCTGCTTATTTCCTTGCTGTGATGCTTGCTCTGGTGAACAGAAATTGTGAGTTAGTTGAGTTTTCTTGTAAGTACTATTTTAGGTGACCCACACATACACAAACTGAAAAGCAGACTAGTCCTACTGAATTCAAAGAAGGTGAAGAAGTTACTTCAGCCAACAATTTTCACATACAAAACATTAAATATAGACTTTGAAGGTTACTCAGAGCTCTAGTGAAACATCCACTTGGGAGTCTGTACTATACCACACTGAGGGAATAAAGACCTTAAACAGGCTTGTAAAACCTTTTAAAACTATTATTTATGCAAGCAAAACATTTCCTAAGCAAGTGATTTCTTACATTAGTAGTTTACCATAAATACTCTGTGTCTGAAATCTTCATTTTCCTCCTTGCATCAGCTCCCTTTCCCCGCCCCCCTTCCCAAAACAGAATCAGCAGCACAGGCTACGGTACATATCCAGCTGAACTTCTGCACTTCCTTTTAATAAGGACAGATATGCAGGGAACCAGAAACTGAGTAATCAGTTTACCCAGCTAGAGACAGGCACTCTTCTTGTCTGAGAAAGGCATGTTATTTGGTGAAGTAGATATGGTATTTCATCATTACCAGCATTATTTTAGACACAACATTTTTACTTCCCTAGTGTTTCCATTTCTCATTTATTTCACATAGTCTCATATTTACAGTGATAGTCATTACACTCTGCTTTTGAATACCTTTTACACATTGTGCTTATCAATATTTTAAAATTGTGTAGTCTGACTTTAGTGTAAAGATCACCAATGGTGAGTCACCATGACTTGGAAGCAATATTTTAAACAATTTTCTGAGCCCAATAATGGGATCAGTGAGATGAATATACAAATATTTCACTCCTTCCAGAAAGGATTTCATAATGGTCTCCTCTATGAATAAGTGATTAAGTCAATTTGAATTCATTAGCTGTATTTACGCTGTCTGTTTCCTTAATATTGAAAGAAAAATATGTAGTGTACAAGTCTATCTTTACACCAAGAGTGAAGCCTCAGGCATTCCTTAGAGACTTTTTCTGGTATCTTGAGAAGACAGCACAGAAGGGTGTATCCGTGGCAGCAATTTGAAATTTGCACCCTCTGGCAGATATCTTTCCATCCACCCACACTGGAATCATCATTTCCCAAAGTAGACATGCCATCGTACAAAGTATGACAAAGACACAGCAGCAAGACCAACAGTGGGGGTGGGGGGTGGGGGAAGAAAAAACCCCACACAGCATCCTCTGCCATTCACCATCAGAAATGTTGTCTGGGAAATTAATTGCTCAGATGCCACAAATGTTCATTGCTTGGTATTTAGGTGTGGCCTGAGCTATTTCTTATAAAAAGAATAGCAGCATAGTCTGCTCACAGATATGCTCATGCTTATTCCTTAGTGGGAGGAAATTTGGACTTGATTTACTCTTGGTTTATATTCAGAAACGGCAAGCTATAGAACCAGGAAATTATATACAAGGGTACTATATTTCTTTTTCCACATCCTGCGAAAGACTGAAAAGTCACACTTTGTCTGAGTTTCTAGATCTTACCTTACCACCCCTTGAAGCGATGACATTATTATCTTTCTACGCCATAAAATGGATGAAGTGTGAGATGTCCAGATGGTGAATGCTAGAGAACTGAGAAGTTATTTTATGAAAGTCCAGTGATAGCTTACCTCAAATGGCTCAGATTTTTCACACTGAAAGCTGTCTATCGTTATATCTACACTTTAAGTGTAGTCAAAGATTGTCTTAAGTGATTTATTTTTTGTATGTCATCCAAAGCTGGTGGGTTTCCCCCATGAGCTAAGAAACCTTATTTATATGGCTAGAGACTCCCCCAGAGTTGGTTACTGAGCAGATATAGAAGAGTGATACTGAAGCTTTACTTGCTGAACTAACTACAGTATCTACATACATACAAATGCCTGTGTTGGATATTTTCACCATGGTGCTAATCACCCAGTTGTGGAAGCAGCAATGTTTGCCAGTTTGGATGTTGGTTTGCCCTGGCATGAAGAGCAGAGTCTGCACTCCTCTAGCTAATTTTAAACCCACAAGGTCCACTGAGATTCTAGTACTGATTCTTGGGTGTTAAAACAGAGTAGGAGTAGAAGACTTTTGCTTTTGTGGGAATCGAAAAAATTAAAGTTTGAAATTACTTCTGTGATGAATTCTCATTATCTACACCTATATTCACTTTTTACATTCAACACAATATATTTCTATCACACATATGAAAAAATTGCTCTCTTAGGCATGCTTACGTGCTTATTCATAACTGAGGAATGACTTTATTTGGAATCTTTAGAATATTTGGCATTGTTCTATCTAATCTCCTACTGAGATCAGTCAGGAGTAAAAAGAAGCACAGAAATAAGCCTGGTTTAAAATGTCTGATAACTCATTACTGTGGTTGTCCATGCTTATAACTTCAGGGTAAGAAGTAATGATTTGTCACGGGCATAGAGGCCACATTTCTTTTCAGTGACTGAAACTCCTAACACTTGCTATAAATATAGCCCACTAATTTAAGCACTATGTACACTCTCCTGTTGACCTGTGCTCTGGGATAGCCTGTTAATACCTTTTCCAGAGTTCCTGTCAGGCCCTTGCAATGTAGTGGGTGGGCAGCAGGTGGGCAGGGTTCGGGCCTGCAGGAATGTAGCCTCCTTCCCAAAACCCACATCAGCCCAGCCCAGTGCAGCTCAACTCAGTCAGTTGGGGGAAGCAAAGCAAAAACCACCTGGGTAGCACCAGGCAGCAAGACAGAGATGCTGCAGTCCCCTTCCCACACTCTTCCTACAGCTGCCATCATTGCTTCTAGGAAGCAGAGCTCATTTCTCCAGGTGCATCAAGGATGCTTTGGTACTAAATTAGTGGGCCAATGGAGTTGAGAGCTATAGATTAATATTTCAATAAAGGCTGAAAAGTTTACTTCCTTAAACTTCCCTCTTCTGTCTCCGAGAAAGGTAGTTGTATGGATCAAATCCTAGCTGGGTTTTGTGTGGTTATGGAGGCTCCTGATTCAAGCTGAATAGCAGAGTTAAAATGTACGTCTGAAAAGCTAAGGAACTGACTGTCCTTAAGGCTCGGGAGTAAGGCAGGACAGTATAGCAGATTATTCACAGTATAGGCTCTCTAAAATGTGGTTTCTAAAAATAATGAGAAAAGAGACAGTAAGACGGTGTCATGTTGCTTGCAACTCTAGCCAGCTTACCAAGATTTCTACTAAAAAGTAATAATTTTCACAATATCTTGAGTTAGTGTGTTTCCATGCCAAAGCAGAGGAGTTCAGAGTGGCTGACAGTATTTCTGATTCCAGCTCTTGCTTTGGCTCAGTATAGCTGTGAAGATGAAATCTCACTTTTCCAGAGAGCTGTAGCCCATTGCAGCACATTGGGAATGCCTGTCAGTCGCTACCCTTGGCTAGGGGTATGTGTTACAAACATTCTTGTATGTGACTTACAGTAGGGGTGTACAGAGGAGGGATGTGTGTTAGGTGTGTACAGAGGATCACTGAACACAATCTCTCTACTGGATTCTTCTTTTGTTGATATTGCTCCTTTTTTCAATGTTTTCACTAGCAAGGGAGGGAGCAAGACAAGGAGGTCCTGATCTGACATCTGGCGTCTTGCTTTATAGTCCTACCCATAAACAGGGTTATACTTTAGACATCAGAACCACTTATTTACACTAAGAGCCAAACAAAAGATGCTGGAGAGAGGGAGGGCGAAATTTTAATATAAGCAAATACTATCAATTGTTTCCCTGCATGTATGTCATCACCATATCACTACTGTGAATTAATAATAGTCAGGATATCTTTTCTGAGGCCTCTAATGACTGTTTTATGCAGATATGGAAACTAGTTGATGTAAACGATGAAATGTTCTCCTTGACTTCTTCTGTTTGCAAGGATCATAACTATAAATGTATTTCAACTCAATAGCTTGGACCAGAGATGCTGGAGGATTCATAGGCTCCACACTAGAAGGGAGAGTCTCAGCTGGTCTGCTGAGCTCCCAGCTGGCCGTCTGTGTGATCTTGGGGAAGGCACTTCACATCTGTTTTCTTCCTCCATTTCCTTTGCTTATCTAAGCTGTAGTCTCACTGTATGTAACAGGGTGCCTCCTGTTTGGCCTCCAGTTATTACAACAGAACAAACTTGAGCTTCCTTTCCCCAAGCCCTTGCTTTCATTTTTATCTTTGTTTTCATGTTTAGGAAAGTGCATCTCTCTGATCCCCAAGGGTGTCTGTTTCTGGCTGGACACCCATGGGATGCTCATTGTTGGACAGGTAATGAAGAACAGTAAGTCTCCTAATTACATGTAAACCTGGTACAAACTTAGGTACCCCAGAATGCCATTCTACCTGGAAGGTCCAGGTGACATCGGGCAACACCACCAGTGGTAAGCCTGCTGGAGCAGTGTACCATTCAGATTTTGCAAAGGCTCAGGCATAAAGAGATTCCCTGTAAAGCTGCTGCAGACCTCTCGCTTCTGTTATTTCACTGTGTCCAAGTCCAGAGGGATGCACTCTAACCTCAATATTCTGAAGCCACTGAGCTTCATCCTCTTATCCCTATCTGCTTGAGCCTGAGAACTTGAGTAAGATGAAAGCATTTCAGAGGAACAAGACAGACTAAAGTTTCCATTAATGCCTTGTATCCTTGCAATAACAAGGAATCCATTAGAGATCCTGTAGCAAGTACACATGCCAGTCCTCTCTCTCCAACATTTCCCACAGGCTGCACAATTTCTTTCAGAAGCTGGGTTACTGTGTTCCTGTTTCACAGCAGTGTTTAAACCAACGGTGAATTCACCATCTTCATGTGAAGAAACAACATGTTCTGATCTTTAATTACTTTCTCTGTTAAGAAATTGTTTCTTATTTCAAGATTGGATTTGTTTAACTTCAGCTTCCAATCACTGGAAAGCTTCTGACTTACAAAAAGAACAGCTTTCAGACACTGGCTGAAAGTTAAGGTTAGATAAATATACATTTGTCAGTAAGGCTGAAATGCCTTTGTCTAATTATTTTCAATTTCCAAGCATAAGTACGCATATACAGTGATCAGGTTACTTTTTATCCTTCTCTTCATCTAGCCGAATATGTTGAGTTTATTTACCCCCCTGTTTTCCAGTATCTAATTTATTTGCCCATCTGTTGCCAAATTCATTATAGTATTTCCAGTGGACATTGTATTTCAGTACTGATGTGAGGCAGTAGCTGTAACTTTAAGTGTAACAACCAATTTACACAAAATAATGATGCATTATTGTAACTGCTGATATCTAGACAGTATCAACTTTTAAGTTAGTGACTAGATTTTAAATGTAAATACCTAAATATTTGAAAATATACTCCCTATGCCTTACCTTCTCCTTCCCTGTTTTCTCAAGAAGAGACATGGCTGAATCTGGAGGAAGAATTTTAGATCTTGAGCTTTAAAAGTCTCCTACTAAAAAGTGACTGTTATTTTACTTTGTGTTAAATATTTTTTTAAAGTCTATATACTGCTTGTATGGAGACTGATTTTATGAAGAACCTTATTACAGAAGTGAATGTGTGCCACAGAGTCTGGAAAATCAAATGGCTTTTTCATGGCTTTTGGAATCATGTACCCAAATTAAACTCTGAAAAACTGCTGAAGATGGTTTCTTCATGTGGCACATTCTTTAAACAACTTCAATTTCTCGTTCTTCTTTTTTTGTAATGGATTATTACATTCATTATAGGTAGGCATTACCAAAAGATCCCTAGAAGTGACTTTAGCTGCACAGTGAGTTTGTGTACCAACTTCTGGTTTGTAAAGTACTTGGCTGTTTACTAACGTATAGTCAAAATGCTGAAAATGAAGAATTTTATCAGTTAAAGTAATAATATTGGTACTCTCAAACCATGAGAGGTGAGGGCAAACGCAGGCATTAAAGGAAAAGTGGAAATATGGTCCCAAATGTATTATAAATTCTAAAAACTGGGCATAAGAGATTAATTTGGCAAAGCTCAGTGAATAATTTCAATGAACATGGTGCATTTACAGCCTTTCCACACCTTAGTCTAGTTATTTAGTTCATGCAAAAATTCTGCTAAAACAATATAAGAGAAACAATAACAGTCTCTCTATAGGGAAGAAAAATTATCCAGGTGGTCTTTGTTGCCTTAATTCTGCTCTATCTCACACCATGGAATTTTTAATTATATCATTCCACCCTGGGAAGATTTTGAAACCTCTAGGGCACTGGACTAAAAGTAGAACTAGAGCCTAGTTCAGAGCTCCACCTACAGAATTGGGGTACTTTTCTTATCTCCTGAGTAATTCACTATTTATTAGTAGCATAATTTTTTCATGAACTAAAGGCCCTCTTCTGCTCAACACAGACCATACTGAGTGGAAATTAGGCAAGAGACTGACTTTATGTGGTGGTGGTTTTTTTTTTTTTCCTGTGAATTGTCTCTGCATTTTTCTTCCCTTGTATCATAGAATCATAGAATGTTTCATAGATCTTGTAATTCCTCCTCTTTTGAATTAGCAACAGTCTTTTGGGTTGGATTTTCTGCACCTATCCTTAGCTGTCTAAAAATTAGTCCCCTAGTCTAAGTTGGATGTCTAAACTTCTTCTTACAACATTATTGTTAGATGATTGAAATTAGTTTTCAGTGAAGTGAGGAAACACCTTCCCTTCAATGCCACCAGCAGAATCTTTTGGAATTGAGGACTATGTTCATGGAGGTCTTTTGTCTTTCTTTGCTCTCCATTACTGACATGATCCTCTAAGAAGTGGTTAGATCCCTGCACAAAAAGCCACTGACCTGAGAAACACCAAACACCAAAATCTATTCATAAATAACAAAGGAAAAATGCAGTAGTAGGGAAGTAAACTTGTAATGTGAATGCTTAACAGTTCTGCACAGCACAGAATATCGTTTCTGATGCAAAGTGAGTATGTCTATGAACAGCTAGCTCTCCAGCATGTGCTCTGTAGACTATTTGCAAGAGTATTTGCTGTGTGAAAAGAAGAAGAATCATGGCAGTGAGTGAATTTATGTATATTGCTGGTTAAAGGATAGGGAACCTTGAATGCATTGCTACATACAAAGTTAGTCTATCAAGTAGTTAAATAATTTTCTTCCTCTTATTTAGTGCCTCTTACAGACAAGAGAGCTCTTGCTCCTTCACCTTATCCCCATACAGAACTTATTATGCACACATAGGGCCCTCATTCACTCCATATGCTCCACAGTGCTTTCCAAGAGAATTATAATAATGCGGCTCCAACTATCATGCCAGTATAATTAACCCCTGGTCTTTTTACTGTATTGTGATACACTTGAAATATTACCTACACTTTAAAATCTGCGTGCACTAAACAGGTCTTTCCTACAAGCATTTTTACCTTCACTTTCTCTAATTCATTTTAAAAATCACCAACTTATCAATATGCTCAATTTGCAGAGTTAATGGAATCTCCAAGGACTCTTGAGGATCATCCCTCTCATTATTTTTCATCAAATAAATAAATCAAGGCAAGACATCAGGATGTCCTAGCACCTGCCCAGCGTGCCCATGCTGGGGAAGAGGGAGGGAATAAGCTGCTCCTAACACAGCTCCACAGTTCAAGAGGCTCCTCACTGGGTTTCTGGACACCGCTTTTCATAAATCTCCTGAAGCTGAATTTCCTGCTGCTGCTTGCAGTCTGCTCTTTTCTCCAATAATACACTTCCAGAGTGCCATGCTCCCTGTCCCCTTCCCAGGCAGATCTGGGGTTCCTTCCCACCTTTCACTGCCAAGGACTTGAGCAATGCAGAAGGTGAATGCTGATTTCTCTTATTTTGCCCAGCTTTTGCTTCCATTTTCACCTCATTCGGTCCTGTACTTTGGTAAATTGTGCATCTGCTGGAAGGGTAGTCAATGGTGCGTGCTGTTGGCATCTCTCCAAGTGGCAGCTTGATGCCCACCGCCAAGCAGTGGTAAGAAAAACGATGGCTCTTTTAATTGCACTGAATAAAAGAGCTCTGCTAAATGCAGATTTGCTGTGTTAGAACTTCATTTTTTGTTACTGCTTTTTCAGCTGGGCGTCAATAAAATTGTGTACCATAACATAATGGTTTTCATATAGTGATTAGCAAAAATTGAAAAATGAAATAAAATAATAATTTAAAAAAACTAAAAAAGAAATAACAGTTCACTTGAGAAAAAAAAAAGGTGAAAAATAAGAAAAAATCAGTTTTATAACTCTCTTCTTTAAAGTAATATTTCCTTTCTTTAAGTGAACTAAAATCTTGCCAGATTTTTTACTCTGGTTGAGATAGCATTTAAAAGCACCAGTGTAAATGAGATTTTTTAACAAACTGGTGTACAAGTAACATACTTCCTGCCCTCAATTTCTCCTTTTAATTCAAAACATTACACAGCAGGTGTATGTGACAAACAGTGAGAGGGACAGAGCAAAGAGGAACTTACTGAATGAGTTATGACTTGATGGCTCTAAGACATTAAACAATTTTCATTGGAATAAATGGCATTGATTATTGACTGAGAATAATTCAGAGTAATTATGAAATATAGATAGAAAAGAGAGCAAGCATTTTGTTGTTGCTTTTCTAAGATTGGCTCTTGGATATTATCTTATTGCTCTTAGTTGCCATCAAGGAAAATTAAAGCATCCTTGTTCTTAGAGCTCTGGAAGAAGAATGAGGTTGCCCTTTTGGTCTGACGATACTCTTAAAGAAAGAGGTAAAAGGTTACCAAATATAATTCATTATTTTGTTTTGTAAGGCTGGTTTGCTGGTTTCTTTATAAAAACACACAGAAATCAACCTTTTGATTATAGAATCCTTTCTGGGAAAAGTTCATTTTTTTTAAAAAGGCAAAATTGTAAAACAAATATTTTGCTTTTGAAGGCTTTAATTTTTATAAGTTCCCTGCTTTTCTCCTTTCACAGTCTGCCATTTTTCTTCCACCCTTTATTTTTGAAGAAAAATGGAAAAGATGAAAAAGCAGAGAAACGATTAATTAGAAAAAAAACCTTTACAAAGGGAAATTTTGAAAGCCAAACATCTAAACAGAAGCATGTTTGCAGTTACTAGGTGGAAGGTCTTTCCATTGTTGCTCCTTCTACTGGGTGTTAGTGCTCAGGAGGAGGAGAGGGAGAAGGAGCTCCATGGCAGATTATTTCCCTGAAGCCCACAGAGGACCATGGTGGAACAGATGTCCACACTATGGACCACAGAGGACCTCATGTCACAGTAGGTGCATATGCCCCAGAGGAAGCTGCAGCCCATGGAGAGCCCACACATGAGCAGGTTTTTCCTGAAGGACTGAGGTCCATGAGGAACACCAGGAGCAGGGCAAAGTTGGAAGAGGGAAGGAGCATCAGAGAGAAAGATTTTTGCACAGACTGCAACCCCCTCCACCTACTCTGTGCCCCCGGGGAAGGGAGAGGACTCTGGACTTGAACTGAAAAAGGGGGGAGGAAAGGTATTGGTTTAATGCTTGCCTTTGTTTCTCACTACCTGAACCTATTTTAATTAGTTATTTTTCCCCAGATTGAGTCTGTTTTGTCCATGATGGCAGTTGTTAAGTGATCCCCCTGTCTGTATCTGACTGAAGGGCTTCCTCATCCTGTTTTCTCCTCCTGTGGAGGAAGGGGAGTGACAGAGTAGCTGGATGGGTGTCTGGCCCTTGGCCAAGGTAAACGTACCACATTCCATTTTTTTAAACCATTTCATTATTGAGTTTATATGTCAGACCATTGTGTGTGACAGGGAGGTGCCTGGTGCATGTACGCCCATTTTTGTGCCTCCCTTTTAATCCAGCCTTTTAATCAATAAGACTTCTTAGGCCCTGTTTGTTTGGTATTTAGACATAAACCCACAAAAGGTTGTGGATATCTCAGGGCTCAGAACTGTCACTAGATTTTCACTTCTAAAATGCTGTTTTTCCTACAGTGCAAGGAAAGGCTTTGCTATTGGCAAACAGGAGTCACCACAGTGATGTGATAAACGGGAACACACCTAACCTAGATAACAAATCATGCTAAGAGGGATATGTCTTAAAATCTCAAAAACAGTGGGATTGACCTGCTCAGACTTTAACTAAACAAACACTAACAACATCTGCTCTGAGAATGTCATTAATACTCTCTACACCCAGAGAAGAGCAATTGGCATCTGTCAAAGACAATTCATGTCACCTATCCCAACCATATTTTATTCTCTCAACTAGCTAGTGAGAAAGCCTATGATAGGCTTAGATTTGATACCTAATATTTAGACTGCAAAAACAAAGTTGGAAGAATCCCAGCCCCGCATCTCTGAATATGTAGTATACTTAAATATGCAATAGGCTGCTTAGGGAAGACAGAGTCTTTGAAGATACGTCCAAAAGGAGAAATATTGGCACCAAGGTGGGAACCTCTGTGTGAAGCACCTAGAAACTACTGACACAGATGGGCAAAGAAAGTAACCCATGGGTACCCTGGATTCCTCACTAAGTGCTGATGGTCAGGGCACAGTGGCAGTCAAATGTGAGGTGAGGTTGTCTTTCCACCTATGCCTAGCCAAGAGACTTTTCTTTCACAGTTGTCTTTTGTCTCACAGACGTGTCTAAGTTTCATTACCCACAATGCAGTTTATTCAAGTCTGCATCTGATGGAGGCCCAAACTTCTGCTGCCACAAAATGCAGCTTCATCCCCACACAGAGGACTCCTTTTACTATGTGACTCCTTGCTCTTCTGGTCAATCTTTAAGTGCAGTCAAAAACATTGCCTTTTAGTTTGTCAGTCCTTATAAGGTTTGAATCCTGACTTTGTCTCTTCGGCACTACAACTGTAGTAGCAAGTAAGGGACTGCTGCCAAAATACTGTAATGCAATTGGATCCAGCATTTAGCAAACAAGCTAATGGCCTCAAGTCTAGTTTTGTTTTTGGAACCTGCCAGTGGTTCCTCTGAACAAGAAATCATACTAAGTTCCTACCATTTGGTAGTGTAAACAGGCTTTTGGAAACTTCAGGCCAAGTCCTCAGCTGGCAACATCAGCAAAGCGTGGCTGAGTTCTCCTTTCAATACAGACAAGATCCTCTACTAATGTCTCTCAAATTTAATTGTTTGGTTTTTTTTTTTCCTCCCTTGAAATTTCTGTCATGACTCCAATAGCAACACGTTCACTGAAACTTACAGTTCTCCAGCATCTGATACCAGCTGTCAGGCTGTGTTTCATCAGACTGAACTCTTTGTCCAAGTGCTACCAGCTGGCGTTGCTTCAGCCATCTGGGATCACAGTACTCTAACCTACGGACTAACGCAGCTCCAGCAGAGTCAGGGCTCCCTGTCCTTTCTTCCAATAGAATTTATTAGGAAAGTGAAGTGAAGCAAAAGCCACTGCCCCTAATCAAAGCTTAAATCTTTCCAGTGCTCACAACCCCTGAATGACCATTCCTATCAGAGGGAGTACAGTGCTTTGCAGCTTTCAGATGTTAGCTTCTAATCATTGGCATAATTTTGATTTTCAGACTCTGTTGTTGGGAAACATACAGTATAATGTACTCTGAGGACAGTGCAGCAAGGTTTTCTCTTTCTCCTGCCTCCCCATATGTGGTTTATTATATAATTCAGTGTTACCCATCACTTCCTAATCTGCACACTTCCACCCTATAAACTTTCACAAACTTTCTACTCCTTCCTCCCACTTCTCCCTCAGTTCCATTTATTATATGTCACACTACTTCTCAAGTTTTATTTTATGCAACCACCAATCTCACTAAAATTACGTTAGAAGGCTCCAAAAGTAGAAACTGGAAACTTTGAAAAACTGTACTTAAAATTACCACAGGAAAAAAAAAAAAAAAAAAACAAACCAAAAAACAAAAAGCCTCCTTTGACTCAATATGCTTTGGACATCTGGCAATACGATGGACCTTCCATTCCCCACCAAATTTTGATTCTTTATTTGATCTCATTAGTTAAATTCCTCTCAGTAATCTTATTATTGTTTTTGAGTGCCAGTAATACAATTGGCACTGTAGAAGAGCCTGGGAATTGCCATACCGGATCAAACCAGTGATCCATCTCTCCTAGTACCCTATCTCCAAGAGTGGTCAGTACCAGCTGCTCCAGACAAAGAAACACTACAGCTGGCAGTTTGGAGATAATCTGCCTGGAAGCTAAATTTCCCTTGTTCAGTATTACAGGCTGGCTTATGCCCTAAAGCCTGGAGATTTATATCCCTCCCAGAATACTTGCTTACGAAGTCAGGTACTGTTATTGCCTTGTAAACTTATGGATTGGGGTAAAAACTGAAAAAGCAAGAAAGGAATACAAACGCTTAGGTCAATGAGGCAACTGCTCAGTAATAATTTTCCCCCAAGCTGTAAACTTTCCCAAGGCTACGTGGTAGTGGAGGCGGGGCTGGTCGCTGGAGCTGGAACAAAACTTAGGAACTCCTGGCTTCTTGTGCTGAGCTTGTCTTTGTGGATGATGTTACATCTCAAAGCATTTAAGATGTGGTAAATAGCAATTTCATAGGACTGGCCACTTACCCAATCTTTTTTTTTTTCTTTCCAGAGTAGTTTGCAGAGGTCAGTACATTCCTGAATAAGTACCTATGTTTTCAGACAAGAATAATAATCTTCAAAAAAAATTATGAAATATGTTAATTTTGGTAATAACAAATCCAACCTGTAAGACTTCCAGTTTAAAATCTATGTTAACTTTGGGCTAGGATAGTATGGAAAACCAGCTCTCCCAGTATAAATTGCTTTGGATACATAGTGAAAGTCCTGATTTCCATACAACTATCATAAGGCTATAAATAATAGTCCTCCTACACATCTTGTACAACCTGAGAAAATATTTTTGTTATTTTTTTTACTTAAAAACTCAAATAATACTTTTTTGGCAGAAAAAAAATCCATTAAAACAGAGTTACCAAAAACACCTTTATCCTAGCACAAAGAAAACAGATGTATTTGAACTTCCACAGATCAATCTGAAAACTAGCGATCATATTGTCAAAACAGTTTCCAGTGTCACTGATGTCTGCTCAAGACTGATCATTCACCAGACACTTACAAGAACATCCCTATTCAATATTTCCCCCCATACTGGATTCCACTTATTTTTCAGAATGAAATGCTACTGCGTTTATGCTTCTGTCACATACATATAATGGTATATGCATTGTCTTTTGGTAAATAACACATATTAAATAACCCTTCATTTCCAATATAGAAAAGACCTCATCATCATTATGATATATAGTACAGGATGCATTTGTTGCCTTTCTCAGCCTTTTCTCTTCTGCACAAGCATTTCCTGTAAATTAAGGGCATGTTCAATTAAAAACATTTTCTAGCTTTCATGAGGTGGAAGATGTAGAAATCAATTCAGTAGCAAGCTGGCTGATTCAGCAAGAAATCAGCCAGCCTGCAGGAGTCCCTTTTTAAATGTTTTCCTCTCTAATAAGGTAACAAGCCAGAGAAGGGTATAAAACAGACAGGGAGAGCTTATGGAGATTAGCTGCTTCGCTCCTGCAGGCTGCAACCTTTGATTTGACTCAATTTTTATCCTGCATCCATGGTTGCCCAGTTAATTTTTCATTAACATATTCTATGTGCTCCCTACTATTCATATGTTGCAGCAAGGCCTTTAAATTTTCTATGTTCCACAATAGAAAGTGCATTCAATTTTATTCAGTCCTTCTCAGCTTATAGTTCCATTTGTGTGAGGCTTCATTCTCTACAGTTAATTCACCACTTTGAAAAATAGGCACTGCTAATTTTTAAGAATTAAAAAAATTTGTATATGAGAATACAGAAAAATTATTCCCGGAGATCATTCTGACAGTTGAAGAATACAGTGTAATTTTTTTGTTTTCCTGTTTTCATCCTCCATGCACATTATGACCAGAAAAGAAGGATTATTACAAACAATAAAAATTATGTAATATTAAAACACTTAGACTGAAAGAGAATAAACCAGGACTACATGACTGAAATAATAACAACTGCAGGGTCTTGTCTAGTACAGTCTTGTTTACACCAATATGACTTCCTTATTAAAAGGAATAATGTCTTCCTTTTTTTGCAACATTAATTTCCTTACTTAGTAAGGTGAGCTCCTAGTATCCATCTTTGTTTCTTATTTTATTTAATATTAAAAAGTCACATAGCAGTTAACCATATAAGATAAAATCTAGTCAATTTTGGGTTTTCCTTTTGATTTAGTGAAGCAGGGATGTCTGTACTACATCTAGTACTCCCATTAAAATTTAACAGAGCCTCAAATGAAAGAGATCCATTTTCTGGCTTTTGATTCCTTCCTCATTTGCCTATAAAGTTACAAGCCTTGGTAGAAGCTGTAAATCTGGCTAGAAGTGGTACTACATTTTTTTCTCTTTTACCCCATGCAATAGCTGTGCCTCCTTTCACCAAAGTGTGTGCTTCAGCCATTGTTTTTTTCCTGAATTTCAAGCCATTTGGTACAGTGCTAATTTATTTTACTGACTGAGCACATGAATCCCTGCTTCAGAGGAGCACGGATGGTGCTTTGGCTCAGAGGGGATCTTGCATAGCAAGTGGAAAAGGGGTATCACTCTGAATGATTAATTGTAGTCCTCAGAAGGGTCTCAGAACATGATCATTCTTTATAGAAAATTGGATTAAAATTTGACACTTCTACAATTTTTTTTCTTTGTAGTGAAATTTTCATTTTTCATCTGTTGGCCAAATAATTCCATGTGCAGTCATCCCTAAATTAATCTTGAATTAATTTTTAAATCCACTGTCCTCTAATATATAATTCACCATAAGAAAACCCAGAGCAGTCAATCTTTCATTAGACATGGGGTGAGAAAGGGTCAGCAGACACTCCTGCAGTACTAAAAATAAAGGCACCACATCTGGTATGGAATGATGTCTGGAATTGTAATGCATATGCATCCACTTACTCATTCTGCTGAAAACACAAACTACAGAGTGGCTGCATGTTGAAACATGAACCAGTGTAATAGGAGCTTAAACCCTGGAACAGACTGTTTGTATATGTAGTCAGTTTATTAGCAAATGTGCAGGCCTGTAGAGTACAAGAACCATCGTTTCAAGCTGATCTGTCACACATTTAACAAGCTGTTTGTAATACAGTCCATTTCATGTATAAGAGAAAAATCTTTCCCACAGGTATAGGAAATACATGATACTTTTAGCATATGGTGAGCTCTGGTTTTGCAGGTATCTACATTAGAAACCACTGTAACGTGTTGGGGTAATTTTTTGTTTGTTTCCAAAAATCTTCCATTCCTTTGTTGAATGCTCTACAATAAGGCATGTTATAGCGGATGTTAAAAATGAGATTCTGCACAAGATGTGTTTCTAATGTCAGGCACAACCATGCTCACCGAGAATAAATCTAGCCCTGGTGCAAACAGCTCACGCTAAGCCTACTTTATATACTACAGCAGGGCTGAATGTGTAGAAATCAATAGCAGAGGGGCCTCTACGCCTTGAGCACAGCTGTGCCTCTGTGTCTCTCCATCAAGGAGCAGCAAGATGCTGGGGTACCTCCCCAAAATGGTACCTGCTGGAGCAGCCAGCAGGGTGGCGGTGGGGAACCCTGCAGCATCTGTGCCATGCCTCAGCCTCTGGCAGGATTTGCAAACGCTGTGTGGGATTCAGGGATTTCGCTGAGCGAAAGCTGGCCATGCACCAGTGCTTCCTGGCCTCGCCTCTCCTGCCGGGGGTCCAGGGTGCCCACAGCGAGGAAAAGGAGGGAGGCTGCCTGCCGCACGCTGCCCAGCCGTGCTGCGGTGCCCAACCCTGAAGCCTCCCCCGTGGCTGGCCCTCAGGGCTGGAAGGTGTGGAGCGGCCACCGGCAGCCTCTGCGGTTCGGTTCTGCGCGGCCGTGAGTGCCTGCTTCCCGTGGGAAGGATTTCATGTGCTGCTCCACCAAAGGCAGGGTGGGAAGGACATGTCCCCCAGCCAAGCCTCCAGCTGGCCGCTGCCTTGCCACATGGTGTTTTGGGAGGAGGTGATGGCCAGGCTCTACACTGTCCTTACAGCAGCCTTCTCCCAGGCACTGGCTGGGCTCACTTCAATGCAAGCAACTTTATTTAAGCCTTTCTAGCTTTTGTCATGGACAAATGCCTAGCAAAGAGGATTGTAGTTCACAGGCTGTACCCAAACTGGGTTATAATTTGAACCAGATTCAGTAATTGTGTTGCATTTTACCTCCGAGTCAGAAATTAAATCTAGCTTATGTCAGGTGCCAGTGATTACAAGCTGGCTTCCCCAGCCGGTGCCAGCCCCTCAGTCGGGTGCAAGGGGACCACAGCTGCTGCACATCACCCAGAGGACTTCACTCCCCCAGGAGCAAAGGGAAACACCTCATCCAAACTGGCGGGGCCCAAAGCTGCTTCCAGCACCAGCTGTACCCTGTTCCCTGCCCCTCTCCACAGCAGAATCAGTGAAAAGATTTCAGCTTTAACCACAGATTCCACAGTAACTAGTGGTCCTTGTCAACAGTCTTAAAGGAGTAGCCAAAGGGTGCTCAGCATGACTGCCTTAGTGGGATTATTGACATATATTTGAATGGGTATTGTCTCAGACCAAGAATGAACAAGACTGTTCTGCTCCAAGTCCGTCCATACAAGGACAGTAAAGTAGCACCAGAAAGCTCCTGCTCCTGACACTGTGAAGTTGCTTCTCCCGAGTCATTCAGTTTGTTGGCAGAGATCCTCCTCCAGGTCCTTCTCCACGGTACTTCTCAGTTACTCTTCTCTTTCAGCCTACCAGAGTTATTGCACCCATAGTTTTGCTGGAGAACAGTTGGTTTTAGTGTTCCTTAATTTATTTCAGACAAAATCGAAGTGTTTAGCTCCTACAGCTTCCATGAGTGATCTAAGTAAGCCCAGCTGATCTTACCTCACACAAAGGGTAATCTCTACCACTTGTGCTGCTGGATCCAGAAAAGGATGTCTGCTTCCGCCACAGACTCCAGATAATGCAAGTTTTCTTCCTTTGCTGTGGTAATTCCAACCAGGTGAAAATAGGTAGGTACCCCAGTGAAAATTTCCAAGCAGTGGGAGTATTTAGAAAAACATGTTTGCACGATATCACACTGGGTAATAGCAACACAGATCACGTGAATTGACCCTGTAAACTGTTGCCATCCATGTGTCACAGAACTTGAAGGCTTCATACAGCTTTGATTACAAAAATGTGCATTTTCTCTGATCGTGGTGATTGAATGCAGAGAGAATGGTTTTGTCTTTAGGTTTGTTTATTTTTCTTTTTCAGGAATAATGGAGTTTTGAACAGTAAAATTACTTTCTGGCTTTTCATAGATGTTTGGCTATTTGAGAGTAAAAAGACACACTAGACAGTGAGGCACTGCTAAAGGAAGAGGTATAAACACAGTAAAAAGCAAGTTTAATAAGCATGCTTTAATATTTAAGGAAAAATGTGTTTTCACTTAAACTACCTGAAAATCCACAATGAATCCATTCAAGTTAGTGGCATTATTTACTATATGTTAAAGATGGAGAACCCGTTCTCAAAAGTCATTCTAACTTTGTACTTTAGAAATAAGTAAATAATGTCATTGTCCTGTGCCTCTATGAATTCTTCAATACACCTTTCTTTGCTTGAAGATGTCCAGTAATGAAAATTACACTTCCCCTTAATACTGAAATCATACAATGAGTAAAATAGACTTGAGGTACCCTGAGAGGGATTTTTTGTGTTGGTAATATTTTTTCCCTTTTTTTAAATAATTTTTTTGGGTACATAACCTCAACAAAATGAATTGAAGCAATCATGAAAGGAGAGCAACTGAGGCAGAGGAGATTATAAATAAAGCTGGTTTTTAGGAGAATTGCCAAGGCATGGGGAGGAGTCTGTATTCTTCAGCTTGTTTATTTATATTAGTAGCCACAATTTGACACTTTGGAATGTTTTCTGTGCAAGTTGGCAGCTAAAATGGACTATCATTCATGGTGGGGTCTTACTAATGGCAGAATAAAATCATCCATATGTTTCTGAGACCAGAATACAGAAATGGGAAAAAGTTCTGGTGCTAACAATTGAAAAGGGCAGCTCATGAGAGGTCCTGATCTTGCAGTGAGAGCTCAGTAAACTTTGAGGGCCCATGAGAGTGGACAGGGAGAAGGCTGGAGCCATAACAAAAACTAGAGTTTTTCATAGTGTCATCAGGTTTCTCTTTTTTTTTATTCCCATAAGTAAACAATGGCTTTTTTTTCTTCTCCTTAATTGCAGAGCTGTTTGGGTATGATGAAGAGGAACACTCTGACAGGGCAATTCATCTTATCTGCCTGTATGTTTAACTTGACCATGTCACCTTTCGTTTCATCTCTAAGTGTCAAGCAATCATTATGTAGAAGTCATACAAAGGTCCTAGAAGGCATAACAGTGCCTATTGCTAGTCTTGCTTTTATTACTTGTGCCGAAAATGTTTAAAAATACATTATGCTTAAAAAAACCCTACAAGTTCTGGCTCTGAAAACAAGTGTGATTTTCATGGCATTTGCCATGTTCAGCGAGAATACCATTCGCTATGAGACTTTCTTCCAAAACTGCCATGACAAAACTGAATCCCTTTACATCACAGTCAAGTCCATCAGGGATCTGAAAGTGAGGGAAAATAAAGCAACAGTCTAATAGCATGCTACTTCTTGCTTTTGTTAGTCTGACAAGAAAGCTAGAACAGGCAGTGGGGGATAAGCTAAAGGCTCTAGGTCTGGTTGAAACAATGACCATCTTGTTTTGCTTTGCCATGGCCCCATAACTGCACGGCAAATAAACAACAATGTAAGTACAGCCAATTCATTTGCTGTCTAGTTTTGATTTATGAAGGCAATAACTGAGTGAACAAGGCGATTCAAACCTTTTTGTTGCTTTTTAATTTTAGTTCCTTTCAGTTCTATTTTAAGTTTTTAATTTGAAATAGTTTTGAGGGAGAAAAGCAATAGGGGGGCCCTCTTACATCTTCATAAGGAGTGTAATAACTAGCTTTTACTTTTTGCCTTGTATGAGAAAGTCTTTTTGCTTCTCCCTATTGCTTAATACATTCTCCTAAACATCATGTTAATACCCTAATTTGGATCTTTACCTTTCAGATATTCAAAATACAGAAGTTGAGGGACTGACTTTTCAGACTAAGAACGCATGGCTCCTATTATAGCTTATAGGAGCTATCTGTTTTCAGTGCCTGTGTAAAGCAGCCTTATGACTGATGTGTGAAGCTAATTGCAGCTCTAAAATTCAAAACTACTTTTCCATTTTTCAAAGGAGCTTTGGTAAACCCTGAATCCCTCAAGGAACTGCTTATGCTATTTTACTGTTAATGAAAGGGTTTACCAAAAAAGAAAGAAAAAGTCTTAATATTGTCCTGTCAAACTAATATCAGTGAACATAGCAGGCATGCTTTCAAAGAGTACAGGCTAGATTGTCATTGCCCTCAATTTTGTGTGCTTATTTATGTGACTGCAGAATTTTAAATGCTATTAAAAGATAAAGCATTTCTCATCCTCCGTATGCTGGTGTAAGCGAGCACCCAAGAGGTAAAGCAGCAGAAAAGCTGGATCCATATGTGTACATGCAGTGCTCCAGATAATGTGGTATAACACTGACCTCAGCAAGAAACAGGCTACCAAGAGGAACTGAGGAGGAAGGCATAGCTGCCTCCTTCAGAAAAGGTCTAATGTCTGTATTTGGTACAAGGCTCTATTAACTCCCTGAGTAGCCACAAATCCCAGTTTTCTGTCACACTGAGCTACCGGAGATCAGTATCTGCTGCCTCAAAGATATGCCTCCAGTCAGCTGAGCTGCTGTATCTTCAGCTGTGGGGGCAACAACCAGCGGGACTCAGTTCCCTTCCAGTCCAGTAGTTAGAGACAAATGGGAGCCAGGTGACTTTGCCACCAGGGGACTACTGCCCAGTACAAGGAGGTCTTACAGGTCCTACTGGTTCAGGAGCCCTGGCTTTTATAAAAGCAAAATGCAACCAGTCAGCCATGTGTTTCAAGCCTGAGAAACCACAGGTAAGGCAGGCCTGCTTGCTCCCAACAACTAGAGAAACTGGGCAGCAACTATGGTGGGCTGATAATGTGCCCACCTTGTCAAAAAACATGTCCCCAGACCCGTGTATATTTGTGCTCTATGATTATAGTGGATCCTATCATACCAGCTACAGCAGACAGCTGTTGCAAATGATCTGGATAATTTCAATAGCGTTGTTTTTGTTTTTGTTTTTTTAAATGGTAACTATGGAATGGGTAAAAATATCTGTGAGGAAGATGTCTTTTTTGTTGTTACAAAGGAAAATATGCCATGCTGCAAGGACTGTGGAACAGTAAGTGAACCTAAAATCAATAGGGTTAAGTAAAGGTAGAATGTGGCAAATCATTGCACACCAAATGCGTTTCCACAGAGGCAACCAACATAAATCTCATTCTATAAGAAAGAATGTAAACCAGCTCTTTGTGGATTCCTAGCTCTTATATGAAATTGAATGTACAGTTCAAACTCTGTATATATTTATTGTAGGTACAAATAAAAAATCAAAATCTTGAAATAAGTACACAGTCAGCAGTTTTTTACTGATAACATTATGTATCAATGTTGTGAATTTAAACATTCAAAAATTAATTGGGTCTCCATAATTTCTGAGACTGCTTTGAAACCTTTTTATTCTCTTTCAAGTTTTATCACCTTGTAGCATTTGATCACCTAGAGAGTGCTTGTTGCAAGTTTTCTCTTTGACTTTGATAAACACCTTGTTTTTTAATAAACTCACAGTGTAAGATTCTTATGTAGATCCCAAGTGGAAGCCCACCTCCAAACATCACAAGACTCAGAATAGTCATGAAATTTAACAATATTATCTACAAGATATAGATATGCAAATGTACTTACGGTGTACTTATTTATGGTTGTGGACAGTATAATCATGAAGTTTTGTTCATGACCATAGGAGCCAGATTTTCCTGAGGCCCCTGCTGATGCCCAGTCAAGTCAGGCTGCACAGATGATTTCTGAAAAGTGTCTCATTTAGTGCATTCTGTGGCTTAGCATAAGCTCCCTCCTAATCTGTTTCAGGGGCTCCATTCCTTGCTCAACACAGACCATTAATTTACAATCTAGGCTGTTGTTGCTATTAAAGTCAACATCTATCAACAGTTATTACTTGTATCACCCCATCGCAGTAACTGTTATTTTCTGTTCTCAGCTGAACGAAATATCAGGAGACCCAAAATACCTTAGTGCGAATGATTAAATGGAAATTGCTGTATCAATCAGTGAATTCAAGTTTCATGAGCATGAGACTCAGACTAAAATACAGATCAAAAAAGGATGTAAGGAGCTTTGACACTCCACTAATAAATAGCAACACCTACGGCAGCATGTGCAGCCCTAGGTGAAAGACTTCATTCCTGGGAAATGCCTGAAAAAAAAAAAGGCACCTCAAAGCAAGATTCATAAACCTAAAACTTAAGCATTAGGATTTGTCTCATACCCTCAGCTTTCAAGCAGAAAATAAACATTTCCTCTCAGGGTTCGTTCCACCTTTAATACAGTTGACAATTTATTTCAAGTTAAGTGTGGGACTCACATTTTTCTTTCAGAGAGGGATCCACTATCTTATGCAGTAGTGAGCACACCCTCGAAGTGTAGGAAACCTCCACTCAGTTCTGCTCTCTGCCTGAGGAGTGTCAAACATCTACCTTCCAAGTCAGGGCCAAACTCATCAAAATCTGAGATCTTCTCATTAAGACAAAAGCTCTGCTCCTCACACCAAAGCTGTCTACTTTGACTTGGTGGATTTAAAGACTAATACTGTCAGAGAAAGTATAAGTACCTCTAACCACAAAACTCATGGAAGCAGAGAAAGTGTGGGTACCAGCCCATGCTTACAAAACAATTTACATATTTCAACTGATTATTAAGAAGCTTGACCAGACAGAGACCCCGAGGGGACCTAAGAAAAAGGACATCCAAGTTCTGGATGCAGAGGTGGATTAGCTTTGGCAGAGCTGTCAAACCAGTCAGCCCGGTCAAAAATGAGCAGTTTTGAGAATACTCAGAAAAAGTAAGTTAATGGGACTTTATTGCTAACAGCATAAAGGCCACTTCCACATTGATCCATTTGGCTGCTACCAAAGACTGCCCTGGCCATACCCACAATGTGTACTTAATAGGGGTCCTGCAGCAATAAAAGGCAGCCTGCAAACCTTTGTAGTAGCACAGGAAGGCCCTGTCTGTACCCCTTACCTATCCTGTGACCTGCCACCACAGGGCCTTTTGGCATCCACCTTGTTTTTCTGCAGCATTTCTGCCAGGTTGCGAAAATAGTGGTCTGGAAAAGGTTAGACAGCAATACCTGGCTCCACTTGTACTAACTGATATCACTATCAGCCACCTCTGAGAGCAAAAACGGGTTCCACATGCCATCTCCATTCATCCTAGACATATTCTGTTTCGGCACATACTGCAAGTGACCATTGGTGAGCTCAGATTGTCCTCAGCATCAGGTCGCTAGTTTTAGGATGAAAAATGACAACACACTGACAGACTCAGGCATTGGTTCTCACGGGTAGCATACATATCTTTATGGTGACCTGATCTCTCCTCCTGACAGCATTGACATTGGTGGTACAAGAGACCATGTATGCTGTCCTACATGAAAAAACATCTTTACTACTACTGCTACAGTGTGTGTGTGAACTTCAGGGCTTGTTGTTGCTGTCTGTAAGATCAGCTCAACACTATATGAGAAATGTAATCAAGAGCAGTTGTATGTCTTGCTGTTAATGAGAGAAGGAGCAGCAGCCTGTCCATTTGGCCAAGCACTGTGAGGACACAGCTCGCACAAGGACCAGGCCATGTCCAATGCTGTCTGAGCAAAGCATTCATCTCTCAACCATCAGGACCATTTTGGCTTCCCAATTTTTCTACCCCATTCTCTTTTCTGAGCTCTTTGAACCCCTGTTGGGCTTCTTTCCTCTATCCATCAGAAATATTTTAACATTGGGGAAAATAAAAAACCTACATCATTAGAAAACAGGAGGCTGGCCTGCTTTACTTCCACGCTAGTTTTAGTTGTCATATCTAAATATGGTAATTGTTTGAGCATTTTGATGTAAATTATGAGAGATATTTCTTGTACTTCAGCAGCTAAACATAGGGAGCTAGTACTAATCTGGCAGAGCTCATTATCTGCAACATCATCTTGATAAAGTCTAAGACAGATCTGAAAGCTGAATATCCTTTTTTAATTTGCAGTTACAGCTACCATAGGGCAAGAATTATCAAATTGTAAATGTCAGGGCTTCATCTTTCAAAGTGGGAATCTGTGTTTGGAATAACCAAATCATGTTGTAAGGTCTTATTTTAAAGTTTAGAGATAATTTTCAATCCTATTTACAGTAAGCCTATGGTTCAAGGTTAAATACAACTCTGAAACCATCTATTTATTCCAGATGCCTAAAACAGGCCCTTGGCTTACACCTCAGATTCAGGTGTTGAGTGAAACAATCCTTCTGAAGTGTGTATTGTAGTGTCTTTTATTATAAATAGAAAGAGGTGGAGGCCCTGGAAGGCCTCTGAAAAAATAATTTTTTTTAAAGATCACTTTTGTTATATATGTATACTTCTAATCTGCCAAAATTTAAGCAAAGACACAACAAGCTTCATTAACTGTATAAGAATAATGGGAATTAATTTTAAAGGATTACTTTAATAGTTGGTGAGGGGACTGGAGAACATGTGTTCTGAGGAGCAGCTGGGGGAACTGGGACTATTTAAATCTGAGGGGAGACCTTATTGCTCTGTACAACTACCTGAAAGGAGGTTGTTGCGAGACGTGTCATTTTCTTCTCCCATGTAACAAGTGATAGGATGAGAGGAAACAGCCTCAAGTTCCACTGGGGGAGGTTTAGATGGGATATTAAGAAAAATTTCTTTACTGAAAAGGTGGTTAAGCATTGGAACAGGCTGCCCAGGGAAGTGGTGGAGCCACCATACCTGGAGGTGTTCAAAAAACCTGCAGCTGTGGGAATTCAGGACATGGTCTAGTGGTCATGATAGTATTGGGTTGGCAGTTGGAATGGAAGATCTTAGAGGTCTTTTCTAACCTTCATGATTCTGTAATTCTATTAACAGATGCTTAAGTTTAGATACCACTTAGGTGTCTCCTATTTACAGTATAAAGAAAGGGCATCTTTCCTTGATTATATAATATAAGATTATTCCTGTTATGGTTGGGCCTGGGCTATAACCACTTCTGATGATGCTACATGATGGAAGAACTAGCTGTTCCTTTGTTTAGTAACAGCTGAAACAATGGAAAACTACTTTCCAAAGACTAAACACAGGCAAGAGCAAGCTATGTTATCCATGTGATCTAACGCTGAATGGACCAAGTTGAGTCCAGCTATGTATCTGTGTAGCAGAATGAGCAGAGAAAGCCAAAGAAGACCAGAGAGCATCTAGGAGATGCCCATGATATGATGCTGAAGAGTAGCTATGTTGGGATTTGGGGGCAAAATGCTAGTTAGAAGAGGTTTAGAAACTTGATTATAGAAAATGCATTCTGTTGTTAGATTCTTGCCATGTCTGAGGGTAAAGAGTCATTATCAACATTATTTACAAATAAAAATGAAACCTTTCAAATAAAAGAAACGAGGGATTATTCTAGTCCCTCACCAGCTTCTGATCTTGATTGATACAACTAGATCAAAATGGAATATTATAATGAACCGTAAAATGACATATTTCCATTTTTAAAAAGTGGAAATGTTTCAAGATAACTTCATTACTCAGATGTCTTAATTTTCTATAAAGAAATAAGATTTTTTTATCCTTATAGAAATTTCTTCCTTGTAGTCATATCTAGAATACCCCTTTCTCTGAAAAAATGCATGTATTGTGAAACCACATGAAATAACAACCTGGTGAATTCCTTCCTGGAATTTCTTTTCTCTTCTATCTTTGCTCCAAGTCTTCTGAATATCTTTCTTTTATAGTTATATACATGAGATGAAGTAAAAAGTATAAAGAGAACCAGAAAGAGGACATTATTCTTTTTTTCCGTGTTCACAGTAATCTGTTCTTATTGCCAATCTGATTGCCAGGCTTGTAGTGGGAGTTCATTCCTACTTATAGAGAGAAGCTGAGCAGATAAGGTAAAGAAAAATACAATAACACAGGCCTGGTACATAAATGTTATAATAGCAATAATAATGTATTACACTTCTACTGTATTTTTCATTCAAGGATCAGTTGTGAAAAAAAGAGAGAACCTGGGTAGTGTACTTTGCCTATGAAGATGCACTTTCGATATATCACAGACTCAGGAGGTGCTTGCTAAATAGCATAAACTAATTCAGGATTGCACCATATTCTGCACTGGTTCTGCTCCAGCCCTGGATCTGTGTCAGGGTCACTAGCCTTCTGAGCTGTGTAAATAATTGATTTTTCACTATGGCTGTTGGGAAAAAAAAAAACAAATCAGATCAAACCAATTGTTATTTTCTTAACTTCTCTCCCCCCGCTAAAACGGCATTCAAGAAAACTGTTCCAAAATACCTGAACCAGAAAGGATCAAGTTTGCTTCAGAAAAACAAAAGAAATAGTCTAAAATCATAAAACTAGGCAGAAAACAGCAAACAGGGAGTGCTCAGGATACCAAAGATCTGGGCTAAACTTTTCCATTGGCCCTAGAGAAATTTGAATATCCATCTCCCACCATGGAGACTTTATTCCCTGGGCCAGCAAGGGCTACGCAGTAGCAGGACATTCTCAGCCTCCTTTCCTGATGTCATTACACTTAATGTAAGCTCACAAATGTATGAACTGCCACCCAAGCAAACCATGTGGAGGTGACAGACTTTCTTATGGTTAGTACATTCTCACAGTACTTTTCATTTGTCTCAGAGACACTCTCAGCTTTTATAAGAAACAGAAAATTTCCAAAGGAATAAATTATTGCTATAGCATGCAGTGGTTTAGAAGATGCTCCAAGCCACAGCCAGGGAAGGAGATGACCCGAGCTCCCACCTCTTCCCTGAGCTGACACTTCTTCTGTCAGTCGGTTGGATGCGCTTTGGCCAGCTGGAGCCATGCTGAGAGCCTGACTCACATCCATAGAGAACAATGAATTTTTGGCTGAATTTGCTATTTTCTAAAAATGTTACACAGTTCTATTAATATGCCAAATCCATACTTACTCTGTTCACCACACAGACTAGTTCTTGCTTCATGCTCCACTGTGAGAGGTCTGGCTGCTACAGACTGAAAGCCATGCGGTTAAGGAGCCTCAGCGGGTGAATACTGTAGTGGCAAAACTTCGAAAGAGTCCAGCAGACAATTTTTAATGTAGCTATTAAACTTGCAAATGTTCAGCCTAGTAACATGGACATTTTTTGGGACAAATACAACAATTTTCCCTTTCTAAACCTTTATTCAGTTTCAAAATGCACACAATAATGATTAAACTAAATTAACTGCTGGTATAACTCTAATACAATCAAAGTATTTACTCAAGTGATTGATTTGGTTCATCAAGAATGGACATTGGCTGATCTGTAAACGTCATCTAAGAATCACTTTTAACAATGTATATCTTCAAAGCTGCTTTGCCACTATTGAGAAAAACTTAAATATGATGGATATGGCACTGAATCCTGAATGAATCGCATTGAATTTTATTAGCTTGGACCCATTTGCATGCAGTCTGTATCTGATTCCTTAATACCTATAATGCATGGATGTTCAGAATGTGTGGCTGCAATCCACTCTTTTATGAAAAACATTTATGAACAAAGAGGAGAAACCTGGTCACAGTTCCAGTGAAAGTCAGCACAAGAGAAAACAAAGCCCCGACACCGTACTCAGACAACTGAACCATGTCTTGGTTCAATTTCTCAGCAGGAAATCCGAGATTTTCTAAATTCCTCTGTAGGTGAATGTGAAAAAAATTTGTTAATTATATTCCTTTTTTAATATTAAAATTGTTATTCCTGTTAAATGTACTGTGCTGTTGTTAGTTGATATCTCAAATTAAAATAAAATGGAGAGTAAAAATATGGTTAAAAATACATTTTCTTGTTATGAAGACAAATTATCCTGCATAGTTTTTGTAAATAGAGTAAGATGTGTGAAGGGCTTTCTGTATGTGTTACGCACTAGCCTGGAGCCCTTAACTCTGCAGCCATTATGCTGACAAAGCTCCCTTCATCTACAACAGAAGTTTTACCTTTCCACATGTGTGCTTAGTGTATGCACATCTGCATACAGTGTGAATGATTCAATGTGCTTTGGGATTCATGTTGCAAGTAGTAAATTAGATTGAAATAAGAAGCTACTCAAAAAAGAATTCAATGTAAATGTGTATCGTTCACAATATGGAACAGCAGCTTTTCTTTTCAGTGCTAGGCTTATCTTCTATCTGCGACTAGTTACATTAAGGCATGAACATTCATTCACATGAGATGTCTGACGCCATAAATCTCAAATTCCCTCCTTGCTTCCACTCTTGCATCCATTGTGCTGGCTATGCTAATGAAAAGCAGGTTTTCAGTTTCATATGTACGTGCATGTGTGCAAAAGAAGGAGGGGTTTTGTCATATAGGCACTCACACTGCTCTGCACAGAGATAGAAGCCCACTGAAGTAGAAAAAGTATAATATATGCAATAAATCTGGAGAAAATCACCAGCATGTAGATGCTTTTTCTGGCTTCCTAACTATTTTTATAAACATATAGAAATTAATGTATCATTGAAAATAAAGCAGTGCATTGTGTTATGTTTCATGGTGTTTACAGAGAAAAGTAAGCTTTTTAACAACCTGGCAAGTATCTCAGAAAAAAAAAAAAAAAAAAGATTTGAAAACACAAGGACAAGCATTATAAAGAGAGGGGGAGGGGAAGCTGGGGACATCTCATTTGCACATGTAAAAATGCAAATTTGATCCATGTCTTTCTTATCTGGTGGTAACAGACTTGGCTCATGGAGCACAATAGCACCTACAGTTCTATGGCCAAAAATAATGAAGTTTAACAAGAATTGATTGGATTATTGAAACACTTCTATAAAGCCACGTGTTCATTAGCAGATGCTCACCACCTACGTGGGAACCAATGGCATGAAAAGTCTGAAAGTAGGATGTAACCCCTTGATTCTGGGACACAGACACATTTAGGGGCAATGAGACTCCTTGTTGTGTAACTGCTATCTAATGCAGAAAAGCATGGGAGCTTTACCAGTAGCTACCAATTTCTTGCTTATCCTCCTATTACCACATAGGTCTACAGTCTCCTTTGCAGAAAAATTCATTCTTTTGGCTTGTGCCAGATTAGTTTACCTCTATGATAGCTGGGACCTGAATAATGTTGACATAGCTGCAGAGCTGGACCTGGTAGATTTGTTTCCCCTGAATGTCCATAAAATGCAAGCATGATATTAACAAATCAGATCAAGTTCCTCTGCACTATCTGAAGTGGTTTTGTCTCCAAATTAGGAGGGAATTTGCCTTGCTTGAGGTTTTTAAGAATTAGACTATTGCAACCAAGGGCTGCTGAATTAGAGTCAACGGTACATGGTCTCTCTGGTATGGATTCATCTGTCAAAATTTTTTTTATTGCACAAAAAACAGTGAAGCTTTTATAAAACTGGGAAAATGTGTTTGCCTTTCCTGTCTCATAAGCAAGTGTGCTGAGGAAAGCAAGGATTGGAAATGAGCATAAAGTCAGAGTTGGGGTTAAGATGACAGTGAGGAATATACACAGCTGTAGTTTCCTAAAAAAAAAAAAAAAAGCAGCAAGCTCTCCACTTTTGCAGGGATAAATCTTCAGCTGGGCAACAGAGCTGGGCAAAAAAAAAAGCATTTGCAGAGTCTACAAACCACTTGCAAGTAATTTGCTATCCCTCTACCCTTCCATATGAGCTGGAATCAGATACAAACCAATTACCGCAAAGGCAAACATGAGTGCAGCCGCTGCAGCAGCAAGCTGCCAGGCACAGCCTCAGGCCTTGCCAGATGGGCACAGTGTGACTTCGGACCCCAAAGAGGGGCTGGGATCCTGGCCGGGCTGGGGGAGGCAATTTGTAAAGAGCACAGCATATGCCACCTGATATTCAGAGGGGTATGTATATGTTGCAGTTTACCTGTTATTTTTGTCAGTCTTTCTACTGCATGGCCAGGTGACTCCGTGCTGTGGGGAATCAGCAGCGGATCGGCTGCCATGAAACTCTTGTGCATCACATGCTTCCACATAATTATCCTCCCATGTGCTCTTTTTTATACCCATTCAAGGAAACCGCTCATTAGAAAAACAGTCTGTTCCTCTCTCTGCCTGTGGCCAGCTCGCTCCACCAAGAAAATTGTGACTATGACTTCAGTTCTTCCCTCCACCTACCCCAGTACCTCTGCAAGCTGCAGTCTCATCTCTGCATGCTCACCAGTGGAGGAGTTGTGATTGCATCTTAGACTCATGCAGAAGTGGAGATTCTTGCACTCGCTATGCACTGAATTATGACAAAAGATACTTTTGACCTTACAGCTGCAGAAAACATGAGATGGGTCAGCTTGCAGCTCTGTGGATGAGATCAAAATTCCCCTTGATACCAGCAGAATTTCTTTTTGGGGATCACATCAGAAGTAGGTAATGGGGCCCACTGTGCAGGTAACAATGGGGCAACTGGAGATGATTTTGTTCTGTGGTTATAGTTTTGCCTTTGAAAACTTGAATAAACCCCTTAGATTCTAACGAATATATTTTTTTTTCCTTTGGACGTTTTGGACTAAAATGTACATACTGCTAATCCCATCTTTTAAAAGGAGCTTTCACTGTTCCCCTAACCAAATACTCTTCAATAAATCAAGTCTTCTACATACTTGAAGATGTCTGAGGTTTTTCAGTGCCGTGTTCCCTTCTGAGTGTGTAGAACCAGACTGAAAGCTTAGTGTAATGGAAAAGACTGCTGAAAACTTTGCTAAACAGATGATCACATTCCTGAGTTTGTTTTACTTAGTTAGCATTTTTGCCTGCTGTGAGGTGTTTTCCTTGGATGGTTACCTACAAATACAGCACTGACCTCAGTGTGCATGAAGCAGGCCAGCACAGACAAACAGAGCCAATTGGACATGCTCTATAAATCATCACCCACATCCTTCCAGCAGCAAAAATAAAAAGGAAAGGAGGAGGGGGTAAAACAACTGGTGAGTGTTCCACATGAGGAAATGGAGGCTATTTGGTGTCACCAGCTGGAAATACTCACAGTGTTAAAGAGAAAGGTACCATCACGAGCTAGCCCTGTGCTGGATAAAACACTAATATTATAAATAAATGCTATTATCTTGCAGATGTCTTGCATTTGTAAATAATAGGCCTAAAAATGCTTCCTCCTTTAAAAGGTACCCATCTCAGAGGACAAGCACAGCCATGCAATATTATGACTTATGAAACAAGATTTAAGTCCAACACAAAAGTCTGTGTCTTAGAGCAATTCACTCTAGTTCTTAAACTCCTAATGTGTCTGAGGTGATTTCTACTTCTGTGCTGGACCAAACCCCAGGCAAACACTTAAGTTATCTCCTCCTTTCCCCATTATCCACAGAGGGAAACTCATCATGGGGTGAAGCAGGTGAAGGAGTCCTGCTGCCATTCTACCACATCTTCAGTCTGCAAGAGCTGCAGAGCAGGATCTTAGCCCACTCCACTGCACTGGTCAGCTTACATTTAGGCTAAGACACATTGCATTATCTGGTATAAGTATGATAGGTTATTTCCTTGGAAAAAAAAAAGCTTGAGGAGAACCAATATTTTTTCCAGTGTGACAGTTCTTTTGACCCTTTGCATCAGTCCATTTGAGGAGGGACTGAAATTTGACTTTCCTTCGTACCTAATGATTTTTTAAAGTGTCAAGTTACAGCATGAAACTTGTTCTGACTCTAGTTCAGTCAAGATTTCTGCATTCTATATAAAAGAGTATTAAATAAAGACTGAGAAACTAATCTGAATTCTCAGTCTTCTTCCTGGTTCACCCGCTATTTTGAGTTAAATTGTTGCTTGAAACTATTTAGCTTAACCCGTTGTACGAAAAGATCTATCCTAAGGGGCCTATCTCAGCAAGATGGATCATAGCTGAAAAATCCCAAGTGAAAACTTGCATCTAATTCCTTTTGGAGATCTGGCTCATGTCTTACTCTTCGCCTTAGCAGGTCCTGCTCTATAGCTCTAGGAGTTCTTTGATCATTCTCCTTGCTAACACTCTATTTGCTTTGAAGAGAGGGCCTTGTTGTTTTCCACTTGGTGATAGTGTATATATAATTAAGGGTTGCAACACTTAAATCCTTTTGGCTGCATCTGCCTTAGCAAATACAATGGGCCAGTAACTGTTCTTCAGCCCCGAGGCCAGCTGCTATGTCATTGCTCACATCCATACAGTTAAAACTGTCTTGTCTGTTCCCCACCAAAACCTTCATCCAAAAGAGGGAGACTATGTTCAGTTTGCCCATTGAAAGCAGTCCCTGGTTTGTGCTAAACCCTGAACTGTGCCCAGGCACTTGACCGGGACTGCTAGTTGGCCATGGCCAAAACTACATTATGGATGGTGCTAAGAGGTAAATTGTATGGCTGACTGGGTCACAGGGCATGGACCCATATCCTTGCTGATTTTAGTTCATTAACATAGGCATGGCATTTATGGAGTTAGCCTTCACAGTCTCAATATGTTAGATTCAGCTTCCCTGACTTCAGGCTCGCTTAAGTTAAAAGTGTAATTATGCAAGGCTCCCCATGCAGTCAATGGAAACATATATCCAGAGGAGAATTCACATCTCCTTATATACACAATACAACCACTCATACACATCAAGATAAACAAGCAAACAAAACCCAGCTAAACAAATGTTGTGTGATGTAATGATGGGAAGGGGCCGTAAAAATATAAAGAGATAAAGAATCTACCACACAAATACAGTGTTTCTGCTTCATAAAAATGAAAGATACTCATGATCTACTTGGTTTTGGTAGGGCTGAAATTCCTTCAGTGATTAAGTATTTCTGACTCTGTTCTGGGCAGATCACCACATCATAGTTTCCAGGTGGCTCTAACCTAGAGGAAAGATTACAGGCTCATTTTCTTCATAAATCACTAGGTATAACACTCCAGTTACACCTCACCAAGTGGTACAAGCTGAATATAAAGCTGTCCAAAGAATTTTGGTGCAGGTCATTGGCAAACTCCTTCTAGTTATACATGTGAGTTGACTGGGGGGAACTTGTAAACACAGAAAATAATCATTGACCATCAGCAAAATGACTAGTATCCAGAAAGTCTCTCTTTGAGACATTTGTGCCTGCATGTGGTTTGTCAATGACTGTCTTTGGTTTCTCAAATCCATGACTATTGTCAAACTGCTGTGACTTATAGAGCAAGAACCCTACTCTATGCCTGTTGGCAGTGTTGCAGGGAAGTGCTCTCACCAGAAGCTTGTAAGTCAGTGTTCTGCTAGGTTCAGCATAACAAGAAGTATGCTAGAGGGGAAACTGCTTTGGCCAGCAATGATACAGTAACTTATTTCATAATAGATATTATGTCTTAAAAAATTTTGGAAAATTGTATTTTCCAACTTCAAAAGGAATAAGATTGCTTTGCCTTTTTAGTTTTTTCATCCAAGAGAAGAAGTAACAAGCAGCGAACAAAGCCTATAAAAAGTCTGTGAGCAAAATACATATTTGCTGCTTTCATTCTTTTTTTTCTTACCCAAATTGTAAGTATCATTTTCTACATAGTACTTGTTTAGACATTTTCTGAGTAGTGTACTAAAATCCATTCCTTCCTATTCATTATTTTGCTACTGCAACTACAAAAGTAAAACCTTGCCTTGAAACCTGACATTTGCTGTTTCAAAATCTAGCATTTGTGCATGAATCTTTCAGATTCATTTCTGTTTTTCTCTTTTATCAGCACATCATGCTTGCGTCTAATATTGGTACTGTGTATTCTGTTAATAATGGTAACGCTTTTCCCACGTAACTCCCAAAATGAAAAAAGCAGTAGCTGGTTTCACTAATCTAGCTGATAATGAAAAGTTAAAACTGTTAAATTTATTGTCACTTTCACAACAAAACCCAGCCAACTGGAAAAATTATTATATTTATATATGTATAAGTTTGTATACATATTGTAGATATGTAACTCGTATATAAGTATGGGTAAAATGGATGTACTGATTCAAAACTGATTAGGCATTAAACAAAAATGACAAATTATTTCAAATAAAGAGGAAACTGAGAAGTCAGGTGTAACTATTTTATGCAAAGGGTAATAAACCTATGGAATAAGCTAACAGGAAAGGCAACTGCAGCAAAGCACAGGAATAAGATGAAGAGACACCTCTGCAGATTTTTTCCTCTCTTTTCTCCTTTCTCTCTTTTATTTTCATAAAGAAGGAAAGGATTAAGAAGCATAGTGAAAAAACAAGGAGGTAGGCTTAAGATATACTAAAAAAAAAATTCATGCTTGTGAAGCCAGATGGCTCTTTCCTGTTCCTTAAAACATCTTATGTTCTTGACATGGGCCTCATTTCTAAACTGAACTACAGGCCAGCAAAAACAATTTTTACTAGGGAAATCACCCAGGTCCTACTTGTAGACACTATGCCTTGTTCAGCCAAACCTCTGTCTTCAGGTAAGGCAACCCCTGCTGGAAGCCTGACACGTGCTCATCTTTCCTTTCCGCAGCACCTCCGCTGGACTCCTTGCACAGCTCACAATGTGCACCCAAAACACAGAGCTATGTTGCATGGCAAAGTGCCTTGACATGCTCACTGTGTGAGTGCTGTGCTGATTCCCTGAACTCCCACACTCCACTGCTCATTTATGTCTCCTCTCTGTGTTGGGATTTATCAGCTTGTTCACAGATCCTCCCTGAGATGTCCCTGCTTGCAGCACCTCGCTCCCAAACAGGGTTGATGTGGGGGACTTTCCCATTTTGGTGCATCACGCAGTAAACTTATTTATTGGATGCAGAACTGTATAGAGCTGAAGGTTTCTGAAATGCATGAACAGAGCATCTTCTTTCTCACAGGAATCTTCACACTTCTTATACTTGTTAAAAGTCTTGTGGCAAATCTCGAAACCATGTAGCCAGGGCAGTTCTGCATTACAAAGAGGGACAGGCTCTATTGGCTAAGCTGAGGTACCAGCTATTGTTTAACATTGTCTTTTATGTTTGCTTACTTTAGGGGTATATAAATGAAACTGTGTCACTAACCGGTATGCTGTTATTTTACTAGCTCATGTGCTACGCCTCTTACAGCTGTCGGCCGTCAGATCAGCAATCCACATGGCAAGCAATGTTCTCTGCACACATTGGATTCCCAGCTATGAACAAGTATGTTTGGCTAAATCACATAAAGGAGCTGCAGTCTGAGTCACATTTTTTAAATAGCTGAAAGATTTTATCTTTACCACAAGAGAATTTTCATTTCTGGTAAGTTATGAATGACTATATTAAAATACATGTTGGTGTAATCCTCATCCCAGATAAAAGATCTTGCCTGTCACAAGGCTGCTTCATTCAAGTCAAGCTTCATGCCTCAGGAAATCTTAATATAGGCAACACCGAAAATCTTTTAAAAATATCAAAGTGATTAGAGATGTCTCTGAATAGATTTGAACAACACCATCAAAACCAAAACTTGAAGAAGCCACATTTTCATCTAGAGTAAGCTACGGTAGTTAACACATACAGCAATTGAAACGTATGGTTTGGGGACTACATATGCTCCAGAAAGGGTGGGACACACCAAACAGACCTTTGTGTGAAATAATTCCCATTCCAAATAGCTTTGAGATTCTCATCTGGAGAGTCTTACTCAGAGTAAGAGTCACAAAGTAACAGATTGAATATCTTTTTTATCTGTGCTATGTTTATAAGCATAAACAATAATGGTGCCAATATTGATTTTCTTTCACTGAGAAATTCTAAGTAATTTTAGATAGAAGGATGTTATGAATGAAATGTTTTCCTTATTTCGGAAAGGTAGTGGTAGCACCTGAGTCCTTGCAACAGAAGTTTTAAAAAAGTTGGCCCAATAGACGTACATTTAACTCCCAGCATCACTTAGACAGTGGCTATGAGAAATCTGGCAATGAAAACTATAGTAGCATCAAGCAATTGTAAACAAAGTCTGAAGAATTAAATAGGCATTTAATCCACAGAATGCAAAGCAAAGAAAAAAATAAATCCTGATCTCCAGTTCTCTGTAACACTCAGCAAGATTGCTGATGACACCAAGCTGTGTGGTGTGGTCAACACGCTGGAGGGAAGGGATGCCATCCAGAGAGACCTTGACAGGCTTGAGAGGTGCCCCCATGCCGACCTCATGGAGTTCAATAAGCCAAGTGCAAGGTCCTGCACTAGGGTCTGAGCAATCCCAAGCAGAAATACAGACTGGGCAAGGAGTGGATTGACAGCAGCCCTGAGGAGAAAGACTTGGAGGTGATGGTTGATGAAAAGCTCAACATGAGCCAGCAATATGCCAGTGTAGCCCAGAAAGCCATCTGCCTTCTGGGCTGCATCAAAAGAAGTGTAGCCAGCAAATTGAGGGAGGTGATTTTCCCTCACTACTCCACTCTTGTGAGACCCCATCTAGAGTACTGCATCCAGCTCTTGAGCCCCCAGCATAAGAAGGACATGAAGATGATCAGACTCCTACAAGGACAGGCTGAGAGAGCTGGAGTTGCTCAGTCTGGAGAAGAGAAGACTCTGGGAAGACCTTATTGTGACATTCCAGTATCTGAAGGGGGCCTTCAAGAAAGCTGGGGAAGGACTTTCTACAAGGGCGCGTAGTGATAGGATGAGGGGTAAAGGCTTTAAACTGGAAGAGGGTAAATATGGAAGTTACGAAGAAGTTCTTCACTATGAGGATGGTGAGACACTGGAACAGGTTGTCCAGGGAAGTTATGAATGCTTCACCACTGGATGTGTTCCAGACTAGATCGGATGGGGCTTTGAGCAACCAGGGATGTACCCTGCCCATGGCAGGAGGTTTGGAGCTAAATGATCTTTAAAGTCTCTTCCAATCAAAACCATTCTATGATTTACTAATCTATCCCTCCTTTCCCTGATGCCTGTCACCTTTTTGTCTTAAAAAAGTTTAATTAAAAAAAATTCTTAGGCACATTAACAAACGGCAGTTCCTGACCTGTACTTGAAGTTTGGCACATCTTTTTCAGACCTAAAGAAGAGCTTCTGTATCTCAAAGTTTGTCTGGTTTCCCAACCATACTTTGGCCTAAAAATTATAAAATCCTACCTCCCTACTTCAGGTGAATTTGTTGAATCCAGGTTCTGATACAATTCCTAGTGAAGTGAATAGAATACTCGCCATTGCCTTCAGTATAGCAGGACCTGGATATTAAATTGCAAAGACAGCTGTCCCTAGTGAACAAGATAGTTGATTACTCAGCAGCTTCATTTCTGAGCTGGAAATTAGGAATCTGATAGAAAAAAATAAATGAAAAGATATTTGTGCATTCAAACCAGGTTATCCTAATTTTAAGATTAACGATGAACATCCAGCCCTAGAGAGTAAACAGATGACCACAGAGAAGTAAAATGAGTGAAAATACTATTTATATTTTGATGCAATTTCAGTGGAATTCCAGCAGATGAAATCATCCTGTAAAAAGGGGTAAGGGGAAGGTTTCTGTCCCTTCTTGAGATGATGACTAGGCGTTATACCTCCACTAGCTGCCATATTTCCAAAGGCCTCAAGATGCTTTCTCCATCCCATGAAGTGAATGCTACAGGATGGAGGTGCCCAAATTGGTTTGCCAGATTGATCTCATACCAACTGCTCCTCACACTCATGCAAGGAAACATTATCCTGTTTGATACCTCAGTCTGGAAAACTGTGAAGTTACATTGGTACTTAACTGTGAGAAGCATAATTTCACTTTTTTTACATACTGCAGTCCCATTTGTCCATTAAGTGTTACCTGTTGGGGTTTTGGTCTGTTTTGTTAGGTTGTTTTTACAACTGTAGGATATTGGTGGTCCCTATCTTGTATTTGCGTAGTCAACTACTTGACTTTGGTAAAGTAATACTAATCTTCAATGACTTTTATCCACGTTTTCCCAGGCTTGCTTCCTAGTTTATAGAGATCACTTTGAATTCTGACACAATCCTGCTCCATATATGGAACTATTTTTATTACAGCCACCTTGACAATGTAGTTACCAGCCTCTCTAACTTCCATCATCCCCATTACCAATGAAGGTACTAAACAGTTTACCAGATAGGGGACAGATTTTACTGACATCTTCTTGACAAATCTTTTCAGTTTAATGACAAACAATTGATATCTGCTATTAAAGGACAGCTTTTCAAGCAATAGTGCACCCACTTCAGACTAGTTTTAGTCAAGAGTCAGTGGGCTCTAGAGTGTAATTCATGACATCCTTAAGTCAGTGTCTAAGGCGGGCCAAATGAATTTATTGTTAAATATCTCATAAAATAACTGTGGGATTCTCATAGTTCCTGCTATGTTTGCAATCACACTAAGATCAATATTGCATTTAATTATACACCTGAAAATGCAAATAGAGTGGAAGCAGCCAAAGAGACTCTGATTCAGATCAAATCAGAAGGACACTAGGGTCTAGAAGTCAAAACAATAAAGAGAAAGTAATAGACAAGCAAAGGGAACAATTAACAGCGCTCATCATTTTGATAATTGTAGGTTATAAGTGCCCTTCTTTCGGACAGTATTCAATGACCTTTTCAAGACACATACCCCATCTTCCTCCAGGCAGATTTAGTCTAAATATAAAATTCAGTCATGTCTCTTTTCATGAGTTTAGGTAAGTAAATAAATGCATCTGTTTCTATGCACAGATTTCCATTAAGCGAGTAAGTTTTCTAAAATAAGAATATTCTCTTGATTCAGGAACTCTGAATGCAACATTAGGTGTTAGAAAACAATGTTCTAGCTCTGGGACTATTTACCAATGTGTCTATGTTTAGCCTATACCCAAGGCTAACCTATATCAGTTGCTTTATCACCCAGTGACCCCTCCCCAGCCAAGATGGGGGATCAGGAAAAGGAGAGGAGACTCATGGGTTGCAATGAAAACAGGTTTAATGGAACAGCCAAACCAAGACCAATGCCAGTATAAAGTAAACAGCGTTATACTCAGTCCAGCAAATGTACAGTGGTCACAATAAACAGGAAGGCAGTCCTCTGAAGAGCAGCAGGAGACCCTCCATTCCCAACAAACTTTCCCCTTTGTCTGAGCATGACATTTATGGCATGGGATACAGGTCAGCTGCCCTGGCTGACACCAAACTGCTAATGGACTGCAATCCTTGACAAGCCTATGATTCTGTCCCAGCAAAACTAGGGCACAATGCAGACCAGTTACAACGACAATAACAGTTGTTTTACTTTATACGAGAAACTACTTAAAACAAATGGCATAATCTATTGACTTCAAACTGCATACATGTCAGAAAACCACTGCAAAAAATCTTTTGCTTCCTCTCACAAAAGATAAGGCCAGACTTGAAGTGGCATGAGTACAGAAAAGGTCTTGTCTTTTGTTAAAAGAAATCCATGCAGTTCAGGATTCTTGGGCAGAGTCATAAAAAACTCTTGAGCAGCTCACACTAGCTAGTCCGTCCTTTGTCAAATAAAATGTTCAGTCTGTGAGACAAATAAGCAGTTTTATTAATGTTTACCTCTCTTGAATGCAAATAAATAAAAATAAATCAGAACACAAGATCAATATTCAGTTTGCTTCTCATGACTTTCTTGGTAGGCTTCCTTTTATTCTGCAAGCATTTACTATGCTCCTGAACATGTGCCTTTTACTGGGAGTAGGTACTTTTTACTGGTATTTATAATATAACTTGGCTTTCTAATGGTGAAAAATGGACAACTGCCTGAAGCGCTAGGGCCTGTGTTGTGAGCCCTGAGTTGGAGTTGACCTGTAAATGAGTCACAACCTAGCAGAATGTTTTAGTTTTCCTATTGGTTTCATGTTCCAGAGGCAGAACCTGGCCCACCTGTGGCTCCACCCTCACCCAGGAGGTTGTGGTTGGGTGGTAGGCAAGACCAGGGCTGCTTTAACAAGAAGCCAATCAGCCAGAAGAGCTTATTGTTGGGTATTGCTTCTGTTGGAGCCGGTTGCATCTTGCTGAGCTCTCTCAGTGGTGTCCTTCCATGTGAAGGGTCACTGAGGGAGACATCTCTGTCCATTGTGTCCAGCAGGTGATGCTGGCACCCCAGTGGGCAGCAGAGCAGCTAGACCCACAGGAACCTATGGCAGGACTGTCTGAAAGAAGTCTTTCAAGGGGATGTTGCTGAGTTCAGCATTGGCCTGTGTGATCAGGCAACTGATGGCAGCATAAAATGATGATGGCTGAACCAGTGCAACAGTGCCTAAGGAAGCTACCATATCTGAGGACTGGAACAGGCTGCCAGAGAGATTGTAGAGTCTCCTTCTCTGGAGACTTTCAAGACCTGTCTGGACATCTTCCTGTGTGACCTTCCCTAAATGAACCTGCTTGGGCAGGGGAGTTGGACTAGATGATCTCTAGATGTCCCCTCCAACTCCTACCACACTGTGATTCTGTGATATGACAAGTCAATGCCTAATAGAGATGTGTGTTGTCTCCTTTTTATAGACAAATCACCACGGTTATATTACAAAAAGGCAACATAAAGGGAAGTGATCAGAGAGCAAGAAAATAGTCAGGAAAAGACAGAAGATACACAGGAAATGTAGTATCCTGTAAAAATCAAAAGAAAACAAAAAAAACTTTCCAAGAAAAGAAGAGAAAGCACAAGGGGAAAGAGAATAACCAAAAAGGAAAGAAGATAGTATGGATTAAGAGAAAATTATCAGGAGGGAGAAAACAAATTAAGCTATGCTTTGGGGAAAGGAAAAAAAAATCATAAAAGAGTCATTTAGACTCATGGAATTGATTTTACTTGTACACCTAACAGCTAAATATACAGTATGCTTCTGAAAATCTTTCATGAGTCAGTGTGGAATAAGAACAGAGTGAAAGATGATAATTTCAAATAATGAATGCTGATATAATTTGAGAAAAATCTTTACTTATTCCTCTGCACAAAATTAAGCCACTGTGCTCTGTGGTTAAAATAAAAATAATTTCCACTAGGCTTTTTTTATAGTGAATTTGAAACTCTACAAGAAGAACCAAAGCTAGTGTCTCTTATGCAAGACTGGATGATGTGCGTTTTTCTACAGCTGCTGTTGTGTTTTTAATTTGCTTGGATTGATTTGTCTTTACTTGTTCATTTCCCCATGTATATGATCCTTCAAAAATCTACTGACACCAGCCACAGGCTAACAAAGAACAGAGCCACTGTTATCAGTAGGGAAAACAGATTGTATAAAAAAGAGCCTTTTACAAACAGAGAAAATATAATTGCAAAATATATAGCCCAAAAGAGGTTATAGCTATCTTATCAAGGAGTAGGTTGATGGCCTAAAACAACCATATGCAAATTAATGACTGACAGGGGATGATGGGATTTAGCAAATAATCCAAATTCTGGACCACAGGAGATACTCACAGATTTGAAGAACTCATAGAGGAGAAATCTCAAGAAGAGTAATAGAAGGTTTCAGCTCCTGCTTGCTTTTTGAGAACACTTGAATAGTGTCAAGGGCACTGTTCCCAACATAGTGAAACCTGCCATATGTTAGCACCCCCTAAATGTGTAAAGATATTCACCTCTGGCATGAAACATCTTGGGACAATGGGAAGTGTTATAATATCAACTCCTTTTCAGTAAAGAGGATTTTCATCTTACCATCTGCATTTAAAGTACGGTAGTGCTTAAGATTTGCAAAGAAGATGAAATAGTGATGGCCCTTATAGACCAGAAACAGCATGGGGCCCCACAGTGCCAGCTGTGTCCTTACACCATTACAGCCTATAACCAGTACAAATGGTCGAAATCCCAGCAAAATAAGCTTTGTGATGTGTACAGAGAAGGTACTCCTGGAGTGTTTGGGTGCAATGGGAAGAATGTATAGACCAAGATTCATTTCAGGCTGTAGTTCGCAATATCTGGAAATGAACCTGAAACAAGAGTTACTGCCCTCAGTGTTTAATGACAACAGCCACCAACTCTCTAGGAGAGACTGCATGACATGTCATCTCTTGAACAACTTCCTAATAAATCAGAAAACACTGGCAGTGGGGCAAATGTACAGATGTTAACTTCCTGAATCTGTCTGGATGTTAGTCAGTGCCCTGTAAACTAGGATTAGTAAGGGCTAGCTTCTGAGAAAGAGCCGTATCTCTCACACATCAACCTGAGCAAGGCCCTCTCAAAGCCTGGCTTTGAATTCATAGTCAGCATTGGAAGACCTCTTTAGCTTGCCTGAAAGACAGCTGACTTGGGACTTTAGCAGCCCTCATCCTTGTAAAGTAAAACCCTTCAGAACTATTTTGTGTTGAGGGACAGTTTGGCTGTTTCAAGGAAACACACAGAAGCAATGGGAGTGTTCCAAAAGCAAAGCTCCACCAGTCCACCTGAGCCCAGCTCATTACTTCCCCCACAGAGCTTAGCAGTTTGACCCAGTGCACTCTCAGCCCAAACACTTTCTGTTTAACTCACTCTTCCTTTTCCTGCTTTCCTGTGGTGATGTTCTTGCAACATCTGGATCTGTTCTTAGTTAAAGACAGGAAAAGAGTGGAGTGAAGCTGCTGTTATTAGCCTTACACATCACTGTCCCGGAAGATCACAAAGAGTTTGCCTATATTTTAACATTTTTAGTCTGCATTTTCACTGTTTTCTGTCTCTTCCAGTTCCTGAAGAACTCTCAGTTGCAAATAGGTTCACAAATTGAGCTTTTGCATCTCCCACAGAAGTTTGAAACTTACAAAGCTTCTCAGACTCTCCATTTCCATATAAACTACAATAATCCTTGCTAAATTTGTATTTAAAATAACTGCAATGTGTATGTATTTCTCTGCATCACGTAATAGGAAGAGAGATCTGGTATCTAACACAGGGATGAGTGTTTTTTTCTTCAGTGAGCTACAATAACTCCATATGCCAAAACATTAAAATAGCTCCATTTTTTTTGTAAGTGGGAATAAGGCATATGCAACTTTCTCCATATGAATTTTTAACCTCCTATCTCCCAAGTTCCTTATAAACAATATGAGGATGTAAAACTTACTCTTGTTCAAACAGATATTAATAAGATTATCTCATCAATATTTACCAAAAAATGGTGTGTAGCTGGTAACATATATCACCTTACTACCATATTTTTAATAACAAGATATCTAAGCAAATCTTGATATGGGCAAATTCTAAAAATGAGTGGGTTTATTAAAGTAACGGAGGGTACAATGGTATGTTTTAAAGTTTTATTTCACTAATTCCATATATGCAGAAAATTAAGGGTTTACAACACTATTTTTCATAGTGAAAGCAAATGAGCATACTTCTAGCTAGTATATTTGGATTTGTCCCCTTAACCTTGTACTAAAATGTGCCACATGGAAAATGCTGCAACTTTTTAGCCAGAAATTCTTAGTTTAGTTTACTAAACAGTTACAATTACAGTCACAATTACTTGCAGTTACAACTACTATAGTTGTTTTGGCAATAAAACACAATCAAAAGCCTGTTTATAATTTAGTAAGCATCTTGCTCACCCACATCATCCCAGACTTCAAATCTCTTCTCTGACTCTCTATGATCCCGCCTACTGAAGTCAAAGTTCTTGTATTTCCATTTAAGATTTTGTCCAGTTCCTTTCCCAGACAAATTTTACTTCTCATGTCACTCATATATACTCACTTAGTATGTGAAGCCAGCCAGGAAGCTAAGGGTGACCAAGCAAGCTATTAAGAAGAAGGTATGGGGCTGAAACTTGGAATAAGGGCCAAAACAGAGATTTACAGCCCCTAAGCCCAAACAGAGGGAAGAGGTGGAGGATAAAAAAGGAGCAGCAACCTGCTGAGAAAAGTGCAGGCAAAAATTTCCCAGAGGAGAGGAAGACAAATTCTCTGAACGTCTGTTAGCAGTGGGCTTTACTGCGTTAGATGCACCTCTCTCTTAGCGTCCACATAGTTAGTGTCCTCCTCCTGCATACATGCATTCTCCAAAATGCCCTCCCACACCCCATTCCCCAAGTAGCCACTTTCACCTCATTTTCAGCAAGAAGTTAGTCAGTTCTAAACAGCAAATGACAAAAATAAATATTTATAAAATATCATAGTGTATCAGTAACATATTCCCAGTTCAAAGCTGATTCACCATGGTGAGATGCAGCCAGACTGACTTCCACTTTGGCTCCTGGGCTTAATTTCCCATTGGCTAAGTGCCTTTGCAGCTCTGAGGCAGTTAACGAGAAAACACAAGGAGAAGAGATGCACATGGACAGAAGCCCATCTGAATTTAGACAAGCGGTAGTTTTATTATACTCTCTTCCTACTTCTCCACTCTTCTTGGCTTTTCCTTGCCATTTGGTTAGCTTTTTGTTGTGTCACCTCTGTCTACACATTGGCTCCTCTCTGTTGGCATGAAATGTTCTGCTGCCATAGCTGAAAATGCTGAGCCAGCCTCAGGGGTCTTGTGAAGAATGTTGCTCCGTTGCTCCATACAATTTAGCTCAGTGTTATTGCTTGTAAAATAATCCTCTTTTAAATACAACCACCTTACAACCGCTTTATAGCCTCCCGTGGCAATGAATTCCACATGCTCCTTAAGGACCCTGTACTTCATTTTATTTGCCACTTATCATATTCTTTGTAGAGTTGTTCTAGAATAGCCAAACAGGGAGAGAGATGCACATTTATTTTAGTATTTTACTGTGTCTTCCACATTTTTAACACTTTCAGTCAGCTATCTTTTACCAAAGATAGGGGAAATTACTATTCCTATTACTATTTTAAAATTTACCAACAATCCTACAGTAATTGAATTTAATTAAGACAAAGGTTTTCTACATCCTCTTTCACAGTGTTTGTATAATGTGTTACATATCTTAAGTTTATGCTGCTATGATAACTGCATTCACTGATCAAATCAAGATTCTTCATTTCCCTTTACTGGCAGATTTAAATTACTGACTTATTTTAAACAATCCAAATTTTTCTTTTGAGAAATAAACATTTGAATTAGTAGGGTGTGAAACTAATAGATGCCTCACCTATCTCTAATAAATGTTCCATAGTCCCTTTCACATGGTATTTCTGTTGTCTAATGTTAATATGAAAGCACTGTAATTCATTTTCTGGGAGATTTGTTCCACTAAGAATTTCAGAACAGTTATTTCTACCAGAAAATCCACTTTGACCTACCTTGCCAAGCCCCCTGTTGAGTCAATTTGAATAAATTACTTTAACAGCTTGAGTTTTCATGGAAAAAATAATTGAAATAACTTCTAATTTGACAGAATGTATTTACACTTATTTATTTATTTAGATTTACTCTCATCATGTCTGAGCTCTTCTTCATCTCCTTCACTTTAACATAACTCATTTTGAGCAGAAAAGAAAGAGCACAGGAGACCCACTAAATATGGAGTCTGCCAAAATAGAACATTCCAGTATTTTGGCTCTTGCCTTTAAATATCTGGAACTGCAGTCCTCTAGTAATGTGTGCCAGAAGTCTCTAACTTGGCCTGTGGGCAGACAGCAGACCATGCAGCTGTACTCATCAAGAAGGTGGCCTGAGTATTGGAAGCAAAAGGTGACAGTTTAAGGCAGAGTCCTGTGACAACAAGCAGGTATGTGCGCTGGATGGCACCAAGACGAGGTCATGATCCTCCTAGCTATGCCTTTAGAAGTATTAGAGAAGTGCTTTACCAGGGCTCAATTTAGGAATAGATCTTATGTGAGAAACAGGACTATGAAAAAAGGGATGAAAATTATCAGGTATAAAAAGCAGACTGTGGTTTCTCTCTTTAAATATACCCATAAGATGCACCTAAAATCTCACACTCCTGACCACTGGCTTTATAATCTCTACTATTTCCACAAGTGATTTTGCACATTTCCTCCGCTTGAATTCTCAATGTTGTTTGGTGTTGATCTTCTTTTTAAGATTACCTTAAACACAATTAAAAAAATCATAATTACTCCAGAGGAAGAAAATCCTACATCTCTGTACCATACTAGTGGAACTTCAATTATAGCAACCACAACAAAAGGCAACAGACAGGGCATAGTCATCCCGAGTACATTTTTTCCCTATTAAAAAGACATTAAAAATATCAATTCCCCACATTCTTAGTTTGGTTTCCACTGAAAAGTACAGGTGATTGAAATGTTAATGACGGAAAAAGGAGACGATCAAGGAAAAGACACTATGACTCTACAAAGACGGTTTTGCAAAGGCATGGAAAAAGCTAATTATTAGAATGTCTGTCATCAGACATTATCATATCTGTCATCTGGTGCTACCAAAAATGCTGTTTGGTGACCTCCTGGTGTATACTAGAAATTCCACACTTGCCTGTACAGGAAGTCATCTTAGTTTCATAAAGATGAGTAAAGAGATATAAGGATTTATATTTTTTTATTTACTATTTTGTTCTTGAGTTCTTCAATAGTTAAAAAAAAAGGGGGGGGTGTTTAAATATTTATTTATTAAAAAACATTGTTGTTTTAAGGCTATGGGGACTCTCTGTTAATGCAGATGTAAGCACAATCATACAGTCACCCTGAAATTCTTATAATTTGATTTTTTTTACCTGGCTAGACTATTTTTGGTAGTAACATGGATTCAGCAGGGTTTTTTTTCAGGACTCTATTTGTAGGGCTGGGGCCCTGATAAAATTACAGCTAATTGTCCTAATGACAACCTGACTCAGCAGCAAACCCTGCCACTTCCTCTTAGCTTACTTTCTCCTTCTCCAGATACCTGGAGATATGGAAAACAGAACTCATTTTTACTGGCAATGTAGCCATACAAAGATCCAGCCTTTTCTGAGATTTCTGTGGGAAATACAGTATCAAAAGCCTTAAATCTGTTTGTGAGTGTAATGGTCTATGGGCTAGCAGCATAATATATAAGGCGGCAAAGTTAAATGTAGTAAGCATGCAATCACTGAATAACAGCTTTATTCAAACTCTTCAAAAAGACAGTTGGAAGTGTTATTATTTGAAAACAAAATGAGAGACTAAGTGCCTACCATTTGCTTTTGCTAATATGGAACAAAGATTTTAAATAGAAGTATAAGCAAATTAGATTTCTGCTCCCTTACCCACCAGTGCTGTAACTCCACCATAAAAGGCCACCAAATTTGTCAGGCACGATTTGCTGTAGATGAAGTCATGTTGGTTGCCATTGATCACTTTATCATTTCCCATGTGCCTTAGCAGAGTCTTCAGGAGGATCTACTCCATGACCTTGCTGGACACAGGAGTGAGACTGACTGGCCTGTAGTTGCTGGGTCTTCCTTTTTTTCCCTTTTGAAAATGGGGGTGATGTTTACCCTTTTCTACTCAGTGGAACTTAACCAGACTGCCATGACTTTTCAAAAAATGATGGAAAGCAGCTTTGCAACTTCATCCACCAGTTCCCTTAAGACCCGTGGATAGATTTTGTCACATCCCATGGGCTTGTACACCTTCAGGTCCTTTAGACGGTCTCAAACCTAGGGAGTTGTATATGACCATTTAATAGAGTTGCATTCCAGTTTACATTAAGTAGTATAATTAATCTATCAAATTTAATAATGAGCAATGGCCACTTTGTCAGCCTCCTGGGATCCTACAGTATTGATTAAGATAACAGGGAGTTGTGAACCTAGTAAGAGTAGAGACTTCAAGTGTTAACTCTACACTGGACATGGACATAAAGCTTCCCTGTAAAAGGTTCATGCTGTCAACAGCCACCTCTGGGACAGAGCGTAACTGTAACTCCCTACTAGCAGCCGGTGCCACCACACAACAGTGGAAGACAAAGAGTGGCATGGTTTTTCCTACCACATGTAACTTCATAAAAGCTTTAAACAGCTCAGAGGGAATAAAACATAAAACTTTGCAAAACATAAGTTAAGCTAAAAAGTAAGAAAGTTTGCAAATGTGAGAAAAGGGTAAATGAAAGCTAATTTGCACACAGCCAGTGTCTAGTAATACTAATGCTGAGCCCACTTTGAGGGACTTAATGTGTTTGTTTGCTGGCATTACATCTTTCTCGTCAGCTAATCATATCCTCATGTTTGCAGAGGCGGAATTTCTCATAATTAGTGAAAAATATAGCAGCTTTACATAAAACACGCTTGCAATAAAAAGCATTTTGACACTTCCACACAGGTTACAATCCTGATAACTTTCTAGGGAAAAAATCCAAGCCTGGCAAATAAAAATAAAATATGACAAAAAAAACCTGTTGGGTTTTTTTTCTTGGTATTTACATGCTTTTCTATGGCTTTTCGCAAGACGTGATTTTATAGCCTTCTTTCAGTTGGTTCTCCATACACTAAATATTGGCGAATGCTGAACACATGTAGGTCAAAGTCATTTTTTTCAGTCATACTTCATTTTTATATGCTATGGCTGTATATTAAAGTAACAGAAAAGAAGTAGCTTAGGCCCATAAAAACAAAGCTGCTCTTGGCCCCACGGGAGAGTGCTATAGCCTATAGAAACTGAGCAACTTATTTTGGGAGAGCTTTTATTAAACACCCAGAGGACAGAGATGTGGGGTTTAGACTTGTGGTCCTGTATATACCCAGTCCTGATTCTTACAGAGCCTCAGTTTCCTATTTGCAAATGAGAAATATTTCACCTGTTGTAAAACTTACAAACGTTAACTAACATCAACTCTGACAGAGTGCTGTAATGGGTATGCAACTATCCATGCAGACAGACCTGTAAATGAGAGGTGTTCAACGCCATATAGGAAGAGTTCATCACTTTCCAAGATCAGGGATTTGATGTCTCTTTCTTTCCCTGCTTCTACCTTGCACAAATAGCCTCTGAAAGCTGCCAGCCACTCCCTCCTTTTTCCCTTCTGGCTGTTCAAATCCATCTCAGTGCAGCGCTCATGCAGCTGGCTAAAAGTGGAAAATCATTTTCTTCAGCGGAAGCCTATACCAATGTGGGGAGGACATGCCTTGTCTTCACATGGGCAGAACAGAAACTGCAATCCCATTTGTACAGCACAGTTCTTGGGTTGGTGACTTACCACAGTCTCTACCCTGAGCAGCACTGTTGCAGAATTAACTTAAAACAACTGAGGTGCAGTATGTCTTACTCCAAAACTCCAGACACTTTGCCTCAGCAAAGTTACTGCTAGTGGTCTCCTTGACAGAGTTTGACATAGTCTTCTAGAAGGGGGAGTTCGAGTTGATCAACAATTTATATACACCACTTTTTTCTTTCCTTTAGAAATGGCCTTGCGAAAGAAAATTAGCCACTAGAGTTTCTACCACTCTTTCCTTCAGCATTTGCTTTCAAAGTAATTCCCAAAAAAAAGTTGGTTTAGCAGAAAGAAGGTTCAGGGCAAGCAACAAATTTTGCAGAGTAGTTATATCAAAATTTCAACCTGAAAAGTCACAAAACAATACAAGCTCACCTCCCTTTTCCCCCAACCATGCAAGACCACTAGGAAACCCCGTGCTTAAACAAATCCACCCTTTAATATGTAGAATGATTTTCACCTGGTAGATAAATGTACTTGGCCTTTTTGTAATAAGGCCATTTTTTCTTTCCATCAGTGAAAATAGCACTAATTATATTTTCTTGCTTTTCACAGTAGCTTAATGGTATGAATAAGTGTATGAAAATACACAAATATAACAGGCAAATGTAGAAGTCACACTCATTCACTTCACTAATTACAGATGATTATTGTAAAAACGTGTTGGTTCTTACTATGACCTGCAAATGGGAAAATAGTGAATCAATCAAGATTGCAATTATGCTCTGAATACCATTAATAACCAGACTAAGATGGGCATTCAGCAGATAATTAACTTAAAACCTACACATTTGTGTTGTTTTTAAACAGACCCCACAGCAGTTTTCCATCCTGTAGTTCATCACTCTTGTGTGAGCTTCCCCCAAGCGTTTCTCCAGTAATGTAATACCAAACCAGAAAAACATGAAGCTAGTGAAGAGAACAGATTTTCCATATACCTCTGCAAAGCAAAGAAGCTAGTCGTGGCTTGCTTGTTTGAGCATGTTCTCTTCAAATAAGCCCAACAATGAGTAGCAGCCTGTGAAGAGACACTCATCCTCTGCAAAGAGAACAAGCAGTTGTGCAAAATGGCCACCAATGACCTAGAAAATGTCCAGAAGCTTCATCCTTCTAATAATCCTTGTGAAGTCCCTAAAGCTAAATTTAAATCTAGGCTCATCAGTAAAACCCTGAACTGAGGGGTTTTTTTGCCACAGTCAGCAAAACTGTATTTACATCAATGTACCAGTCTTTTCTGCAGAGTGCTGAGTAACTGACCTCTGTGGATCTGTACTTCCCCAATGAACTTGCTCCTTTTCACAAGTTGATTTCAAGTTAGAACAGGTTTAAATTGTCATACACTTTTCCTTTTTTTTATTTTTTCCTTTTCATTTATTACTCTTAGGTTGCTGCCGAAAAACTGTAGTGAACCAAGTTCTTGACAAGTTGTGGCTTGATTCTCCCACCTTTCTTCTAATTTTTATTTCCTTTAACCACTCTCAGCTGCTCACAAGCTTCCTTTGCTTACAAAATTTATGGAAAAAAAAAAACAACAAACAAATCAAGAAAACAAAACCGTGTAAATTGGCCAATCTATCTTTCCAAAAGATAAAGGAATTCAGAAAACATAGAGATTTTCAGTTACTGCTTTGTTTCTTTCTTCACTTACACCTCATTGCAAATTTGGAAAATTTTAATAGATGTTCAATAGTACAAAGACAACAGAAAAAATGGAGAAAAAAACCATAAATATATCAAGACCCCTCTCAAAAAGATGGCAGGCATGTCTCATATGAATAGATTCAATACAAAAAGGAAAACAAAACCACCCAAAAGTTAAGAAAAATTTTCTGAAAAATGCTGGAAAAAATTAGCAGGTGTTATGAATATTTTCTATAATAAAAATATTTACAGGTAAATGTTTGCTGTTAAAATAAATGAAATTGTGAATTGTGAATTATTATCATTTTATGTCACTGGAAATAGAATTTTAAAAGACCTAACAGTCTTGAGGCAAACATAGTGACTTTTATATGGCTAAGTAGGTAAACAGAAGATGCTAACACATAGGTATGCACATGTAAATAATATACTTTGGTTATTTTGGTTTTTGTTCATATACATAACATACACAAAAATAAGCTAAGTTTTTAAAAATATGCTTTTTGAGGACAGTGTGAGGAAAAATTAATCCTGAAAATCCATGCATAGGTTGAACAAATCAGCAGCCCTCTTCTGTCTGCAGTATGTAGCAGCTAAGAGCTCTCTCGTAGGTTCACACAGAATCACACAGAATCATTATGGTTGGAAAGGACCTCCAGGGTCATCAAGTCCAACCTTTCTCCTAGCATCTCTCTAACCACTACACCATATCCTCAAGCGCCGCATCTATTCATTCTTTAAACACCTCCAGGGATGGTCACTCCACCACCTCCCTGGGCAGCCTGTTCCAGTCCCTAACTACCCTCTCAGGGAAGAATTTCTTCCTAATATCCAATCTAAACCTCCCCTGATGCAACTTGAGGCCATTACCCCTCGTCCTATTATTACTAATTTGAGAGAGGAGACCAACACCAGCCTCGCTACAACCTCCTTTTAGGTAGTTGCAGAGGGCAATGAGGAGGGCAGTCAAGCAAGAGGTAAGGGAAGCAGATAAATCTGGACACCAAGATGGGCTCTGCAATCTGTCCTCCTGGGAACTGTGTTCTATAAACATCATTTCAGAGTTCCTAACATCCCTTTCAGACCCTTGCGGGGGAGTATTTAATAGGTGAAGGTCTCTCTCCTCACTAGATTAGACTCTGGATTTGGAAACACACCTGTACCGCCTATCTCACTGCAGGAACTCTTTAGCATAACTTGGCCATAAGCCTGCAGAGCAATGCAGTGAAGTAGTATTTAAAGCCCTTCTTGGAATTTGAAAGCTTTCCCAGAATAGCCTTGTCACTAATTGGGGAGATACCGAATGATTTCTTCTAAGAACTAGACTTCCCCAGTTTTAGCCCAGACTTTGCAAAAAGTAGTGTAAGAGAATTCTTCCTTCACATCTGACCAACAATGAAATCTTGCACTTCAGAAGAAATAAAGGTGAAAAACAGAAGGGCGGAAAAAAAAAGAAAAAAGAAAAGCATCTGTTAATTCTAAGCATTCAAGACAAATAATGAAGGAGGCATAAGGCAAATACTGTAAAGGATTTTGTTTCAAATTAGCTTCTAGAAGAAGTGTTGAATTAGAATGCACGAGATGAAGAAGCCGAGGAAGAATTCATCTAAGCAAATTATTTTCTGTCCATATCCCTCAGATTAGCCTTCAGTGCATTTGTGCATGTAAGTCTTTACCAAAGCTTGGAACGTGACACAGTGGGACTAATAAATAAGTAAAATATTTTGATTTTTTTGTGTGTGTGTCACTGCTGATCCTGAAGCAGTTTTGAGATTGATGGCACTGAACTGTACCTACAAGGTACATATAGATTTTGGCACCATTTCAATACCAAGCAAAGTCTTGCAAAGGAGAGTTAAAATACTTTGCTAAAAATTGCACTTTGGCAGAGCCATATAATTAATGTCTTGTTGCTTTTCCCTATTTTGTCAAAGTATTCAAAATGATATGATATGAAATGAATTATTTTTGTTTGTTTGGAAGCTATCCAGCATTTAAATAGCAGGATGGCTGCTGTGCTCAGGGTCGAATTGTCCCAGCACATTATATTTGTACAATTTCATCTTTGTAGTACACAATCAGGCAAGGTAATAACACCAAGTTTTTTAATATTCTGCCTTTACAACAAGCAAACAACCCGGAAGAGTGGATTTCAAATTTTGGCTGGGGATTAACATTCAAACATTCTGAAAATTAGAGATACAATTACGTGAAGTTAATTACAATTTTCAATTACATATTTCCTAAGGCTTTATATTAAGCAACGCTGGGCATCCTGGGCTTGTAATTCCTCTCAGTCCTTTGCATCATCTGCCAACAATGAAGCACCACAACCAAGTGACTGAAAAAAAAGTGTCAAGAATTTTGCTGGTAAGCAAAAGTGAAAAAATAGTTGGGTGTCTCAGCTTCGAAAAGTTTTTGCTATGCTGATGATGGCAATAGAAAGCTGAAAGCCGATATATATATATATTTTTTTTTTTTTTTTTGTAGTTCCCAGGTCTGTTTGTTTTAAGGTTTAATTTCAGTACAAAGTAAAGTTACAGATTAAAAAAATAAATGTGTGTGTGCGTGCCTCTTAAATTTTATTCACAGTTTAAAAGTAATGAAGAAGTGGGAGTCAATTAACTGTATTGAATATAATCACAAGCCCAAAAATTACTCTTACTGTACTGACTTACAGCTTTGCATACTAATGGCTCATATTTATTTCATTCTCCCCCCCCCCCCCGAAGTTTTCTGTGCAATATGATAATTCCATAAATTTCAGCATTCTTTTCTACTGGCTATTGGAAAAAAAAGGTAGTTATGAGTTTTAAAAGAATCTATGTTTCTTTGCTTTTAAGAGAGTCTCACACCTGTACACCCATGTATCACATGTTTGAAGAAAGCACTTTTGGGAAGTATCTGCCATTCGCATGACTGGAGAAGTCAGTTCAAATATTTTCTGGAATTAGAAGAGTCAACAATAAAGATAAACTATGAGAAAGGAAAGGTGAAAAGTGGCTGGGGAAGAGATCCTCAGATAAAGCACTGAGGCCATTTAGGGCATCATATTTTATGGTAACTGCAAACTTCTTGGAGAATGTACAAAGGGAAAGTGCAAACAAATTGAAGGGATACGGGAAACATCCTGTGAGAGAAGATTCTTTGTTTACTCTTAAGAAGGAAAAAAAGAAAAAAGGATGGATAATTACACATTAGTCAAGTACAGCGCGAGTGGTGCCAATCTCAAGAGGACCTCAGCAGGCTAAAATGACATCTTTTGGAGAGGAACTCTATTTTATCCTGCCATTAAATTAGAAGAAGGGGCAGGATTATTTCTCTAGGTGGCACTTCTACGATTTTTCAAGAAAATGAAAAGGCAAATCTGAAACCGAAAGAAGCCTTAAACTATTTCATCTGGGCTTTTAAGATCAAAAAAAAGCTAATGAACTTCCATTTCTCAGTCACATAAACTATACTTTCCTATACACGTTACATGACTACAGATAGCAAAAAAGTATTTATATTATGCATGGCTACAAGAATTGCCGTGTGTCTCAAGCAAGTTCCTGAATACCCCAAACACATCTCATAAATGTCTCTATATACTAATGATCAAACTCATTGTTAGCATTATTTCTGCTATTCACTCATTACAGTCCAGCTTTGGAATATAAAACGTGCTTGATAAAATAAGAGTTTTCATCGGTTACATATTGCCAGCTAGCAAAGCAGAAAATAGAGAAAATGGCCATTTCTATTTCATATTGCTTTATATCCATCACTTTAATGGAAATGAGATAAAGTAGATAATGGTAATAAGAATAGTATTAGCAGCACACACATATATTACATATTTCTCAGAGGGACCATTGTTGTACCATTTACATTGTTAATATTAAAATGTCTCAAGCAGCACAACTAAATGTAACCAATACTATAAATATTACCTTTAATATAAAGGAGTTGAATGAGCTTTTAACCTTGAATTTGATACAATGTTGAAAATAACTTTTATACTTCTGTGACCTAGCTCATGTGAATAGCTAAGTACTTTTTCCCTCAAATAAATCTTTCTCCAAAGTGAAACTCCGACTATTTCTAGCTGTAATGCCTATTGCACATTAAGTGATCATAGACCTTTCTGTACTTCTTGTAAGTGTAACTCAGAGGCAGAAATGTCAGTTTAGATGAAGCTTTTGTAGGTAATATTAAATACAAAGAAACACTTTAAGAAATGTTCCATTTTAGGGTCATTTCATTAAAGAGAAGTGTTCAGGAAGGTGATCCACATGTTCAAATACCCTAAGCTCAGGTAGAAGCATGATTTAAAGTAGTTTTTGAATACAAAAGAGAAAAAAAAAAAAAACAAACGGGAAGGGGGAAGAGAAAAGGAGGGAGTTTTGATTCTTCAAAATAAGCAGCACTTGGATCGTAGAAACGTTCAGGTTAGAAGAGGCCTCAGGAGGTTGTTAGTCCAACCTCCTGCTCAAAGAAGGGTAAGCTATGAGAGATCAGATCAGTCTTCTCAGGGCTTCCTCCAGCTCATCCCACGTATTTTCCCCCTGATGGGCTCAACATGGGGGGCAGGAATTAGAGGTGTAGAAATGCATATTGCACTCCAAGTGCACTTCTGTGCAACCACGGCTGCGAGGGAGCACGTCTTCGCTTTGCTCATCCAAAGGCAACATCAGGAATAAGGCAAAAAGGAGAAGTCTGAGCACAGAACATCAATGGCAGGTTTAGGAAGGAGGCGATCGTTGGTTCCTATCTGCACGGTGCTGCAATATGAGCAAGGAAGAAATGGTAGGACAGATCTTGGGCAAGGGAGAAATAGAAGAGAACCAGAGAGACCTGAATTCAGAGTGGCCTGATTATTTTTATAAAAGATGTTTGAAATGGCATATTTTTAATTTCCATTTAAGTAAAATCCTATGGAGAAAAAAAAAGTGGGTTTTGTTGTTTGGGGTTTTTTTAAAGCAGATGTAGACAAGACTAAGCAGAGAGTATCATCAGATATACACACTGACTGTTGTGAAATTTGATTACGCAGAAAAATTAGAATATTCACTACAAATGTAAATGACTATCACTGTGGAGAAATGGACACTCATGAGGTAAATATAAGACATAGGTTAGAAATTAAGAGCATGTATGAAGCTTGACTCCTTACACTAGGGACTACCAGTAAGAATTTGTTCTAAGTCAGACAATCATCAGGTGCAAATGGTAACAGAGGGCAGATCTATTGCGCTAAATAAATATAATCTACCAGTTTAATGTGTCTATGAATAAGGCAAGTGCAATACTAGGAGTGTCGGGTGAGCAGAGAGAGAAGATATTAATGGTATTGCGTAAGGCAGTGGTGAGTTTTCATCTGGAACACTGTGAACTTCATGTCATTTATGTTCAAGAAAGAGGAATTTCAATGAGCAAAGCAGAAAAAAAGAAGAGTTAGAAGGGCTGTTTAAAAAAGCTAAAAAAGCTGGGATTTTATAGCTGTAGCAAAAGAAAGGCTGCAAGGGGACATATTAGGACTGCTTTGTTAAAAGGTATCATTAAATGAAACTGTACGGAGTAAGACTTATGTAAGATGAAGGACACTGTTGGCAGAAAATTAATGAGGTATGAATTGGCTAGGAATAACTACAATCCAAAAAATACAAAGTTTCAGACAATAACAAAACCGGAGTTCTCAAAAAGCCCTTCAGGAAGTGTTGGGGCAAAAACAACCCTTAATTTTAATGAGAATCTTCAGGGATTCACAAGCAGGATTAAAAGACGTCGCAAGAGTAGGGGTCTGGTCATAAGGGATGTAAGAGGCTTATTTTTGGCTTGTATTTCTTCTCTCATAAACCCATGTATATAGACATGCAACAATGGTGTTTATCAGTGTGGTGCTTTCACTCTGCATCATGGAATCATTGAATGTTCTAGGCTGGAAGGGACCTCTAGAGGTCATCTGGTCCAACCTCCCTACACAAGCAGGGACATCTCTACCTAGGTCAGGTTGCTCAAAGGCCCAGCAAGCCTGACCTTTAGTGAGACACAAACTCCTATCTCCATGGTGCGAAAGGAGGAATAGAAAGTCTGCTATTAAGAATACAGGTACAGTTTTATTTTTTATAATATGCTATGATGGAGTGATACAGCAACCAGGGGAAAAAAAAAATATCCAACTTCACATCTCCCAAGAATGACATTAAAAAAGTTATGCAGCACTTAGTCTTCTTTAAGATGTCATTTCTGTTCAGTATAACTGTTAGATGCTTAATTCAGATAGATGGGCTAAGCACACTCTGCGAAGATAAAATTTCCTCCTTTACATCCAATCTAAAAGCTTTTAAAATCTCTCTGTCAGGAACAATTTGACTGCATATCAATTGCATTCCCCTACTACTGCAAAACTCATAATAAGGGAATATCATGGGGAAGAAAAAACACATTTTGATAACTTTGACAGTAAAATGAAACACTGTCAATCTAATCGGCTGGAAAGCTGGGACTCTACATTAACCTCACTTTGCTCATTAAAGTTCTCATTCAATTAAAAGAGCAGCTGGGATACGTCTGCTTGATGCCACCCTGTCGCGCCGCCAACAAGTTCATTTCTGGTGCTTCTCTGTTGACCTCATGAAGAACAGGCTCTGGGACTTCAAAGTCTTCCAGGGCATCCACACGGTTTAGAATACAGATCAACTAACAAAATATAAACTGCTCACCTACATCCCTGACACAAAGGATGTGCGGTGCCTGTATATAAGAAACAAGTCAGACATTTTCCTGATATTTTCAAGGTACAGTCTGAGGTTTTATACAGCTCTCCTTTAAGTACAGGATTTATATAAATAAAACTGCTCTGTTTTGAAAATGAAAGATCTGGAATAGGTCTTACTTCACATCCCTCTATTTTTCCTCTGTTGCTTTTTTTTTCACAAATTAAAGAAGAGATACAAAGTTCATAATTTAGCATGGAGTTCTCAAAAGAACAACAAAAAATAAATATCAGTTTTATCCACAGTGATATATATTTATCAACATAGTAGAAGAATAAGTGAATCGCCCTCTATACATATCTGTAAGAACAATCAAACTGATCCCCAGGATGAGAGGCACCATTTTCCAAATGCCTATATTCTATGCACCGCCAAAATTATCATTCTCCTCATATAGTCTCCATTTAGCTCCTCGTTTTCATAATGCCTCTAATAAACAGCAATAACAGTGGATATTTCCAAAGGACAAACTGGTGGCTTTATTCTCAGTTCATAGTACTGCCTAAGCAAAAGCAAAAATAAAATAAATGCTAGACACACAGGGAAGACAGGGAGCAGCTCCATTAAATTCACTAGTTATATATAAAAATACATAAAACTAGGGAAAGAAAAATAACAAATGTCTTTAGATAATGTATGAGAATCACAGTATGAACCCACAGCAGAGAGAGACGTCTACAAAGAGAAGTCACAAGGAGAACCAATTTCTAACTTGCCATTTCAAGCTAAAGGGGGAAAGAATAAAAATTTCATAGCATCAGCATTGTCTGGAGAACTCTTTTGTGCTTAAATTCTATGTCCTGAACAATCTTAAAGCTCAAACTATGGAAATTAGCATCACAATCCATTGCATCTACTGCTTTCATTTGTGACTGAAGGTTGTTATTTAGCAGCACTGGCAATTTGGCATCTCCCGTAACCAAGGCATTGCTTTAAAAAAATAGATCTTATTAGCCAAAAACAAAGTATTTGCCTTATTTTCAAAAGCTTTAAAAGTGGTATATTTTGATGGTTTATCAAAGCTGCAACCCTCTCCGATTTTCAGCCCTGAAGCAAATCAATTTAGTTAGAAGGAGGAAAAATAAAAGTTTTCTTTCATCAGGACTTTATAACAAGTTTTCTTTTAAGGAGGTGGTTTACAGAAATAATATAAACTTGTAAACAATCAGGATTAGCAATAGCAGTGCTGACCTGAACTGCAAGTGTACTGATAAGAGACATCAATGTCACTTCTAAAACATGTATTTTGACATACCCTTCCACTTCCTAGGAATACATGAGAGGCTATATGGTGTTTATTCAACAGAAAATCAGTGTAAACTGCTGGACAAGAAAGCTGGGCTGGAGAAAAGGATCTACAAGGACACAGTAAACAGAGAGACTGATTTCCAGACTCCTTCATTAAATGTGTACTATGCCTTTCAAGTCTTCTCTACTTGTCTGTTTAAAGAGTTACAATATTCTAGCTTAGTATTTTGAGTTCTTAAGGAAAAAGAAAGAAAGAAAAAAAAACAAAGCACAGTAGGTTAGAAAGCTCCTGGCACATCTCAGCTTGCTTCCACCCAATAAGAGGTAGCTTCTATATAGCTCTCTCCAGCTCAGTGTCTTCTCGGTTTTATACCCTTATCTTGATGGACAGTGGGACTTCTCTAACGGAATAGACACGTCTCCAATACAGACATGAAAAGTCCATGTTAGAGCTAGCTGATTAGGATCTCTTTCCAGTCAATAAGAGGAAATCGAAACTTTTAGGTTACAATACTTTGCTCTTTTAAAGTATGGTTAAGAGAAGTAATGAGATTCTTTCACTCCTTACGAAAACTTATTTTCTTCTTTGGCTAGAGAGTAAGCATAAAGTGAGAATCATTTCAGGGGAGATGGATGCCAACCAGAATGGCTTGTAGAGGCTGACCTCCATGAACATACAGGGAGTGTCCTTTCTGTCCTTTTATTCTCA
>JAVSBS010006963.1:7620-27277 GCA_033124195.1 Coracias cyanogaster | reverse complement strand
CCTAATATCCAATCTAAACCTCCCCTGACGCAACTTGAGGCCATTTCCCCTTGTCCTATCATCACTAATTTGAGAGACCCCCAGTGTGGGGGTCCAATCCCCATATATTATGGACTTCTGCCTTATTAAAACAGCAAACAAAGAACTACAGCCCCCATGATGCTATGATTCCACTGGAAGTTGGAAGCTGGAAGTCGTACAGACGTGGCAAGGTATAAAAACTCAAAAGAAAACAAAAACTTTCCCTTTTTGCTGCGTTGTCCAGAGAGAAAGTTCACTGCCGCCAAGTCCTGCCCCCACTCCCCGGGCCTCATGGCCAGGGGAGGAAGGAGCGGGGAGAAGCAGCTGAACTGAGCTGCCGGCACAGAAGCCAGATGCCCCCCGTGCTGCAGTCGTGCAGAGGGGGCTCACGCTGACCCGTGCAGCAGCTGCGCAGAGAAAGCCCGCACCAAGAAGCTGTGCCACTCCAAGCTGGCGCCGCTCCAAGCCAGGAGCGCTGCTCTGAAATCGAAAAAAATCATGGCAAGAAGAATCCACTAGTGCTGCCCCAAGCTGGGGGTGCAGTGCCGAAGAAGCCAAGATGCTCCAAGCTGAGAGCACTGCACCGAAGAAGCTGCACGCTGCCGCTGAGTCCCGAGCTGTGTGCCGCTGCCGAAAAAACCACGGCAAAAAGCCGCCATCATCACTGCTGTTGGAGAGAGACTCTGCGTCAAAAAGCTGGCAAGTCGCCATCATCGGAACCACCCAAGTCTGCCAGCCAAGCATCGTCGACCCGGCCCCCACAAGGACCATCGCCACACACTGGAAAAGGGTAGAAATCGACATATACACACATGCACACGCACCACACCACACCATTCACACATAAGTTATATTTTGATATCATTGAATTCTTGTTTTGCCTGTCCTCCCTGTTGTTTCTAATTCTCCTCAGGGAAGGGGGAGTGAGTGGGTGGGCATGGCGTCCTTTGATATTGTAACACCTCCATAGAGTAAATACGGTTTTATTCAAATATATTTGGTAATAAACTTGTTGAATACTCATTGGTCTCCGTAATTGCCTACGAGCTTGGTGGGAAGGTATCTTGCTTTGCCCTTGATCCCCTTCCCCTTTGGGAGGTGGTACAGATGCTTGCGCCCGGACCGCAACACCCAGTCAATGGGACCATGTCTGTTTTCATTCAGGTGGAAAAAGTTCCTACAATATCTGAATTCCAGTTGTGTCTGACTCCTTTGCAGGTAATGGAGGAGGGGCAGACTTTCCCACCCTACATATACCTACAAAGTTGGTAGGCACAGCCGGTGAGATTCATCTTATCTTTAGCATCACTATTTACAGTGAATTTTACTTTCTGCTGAACCTTAGTTATGCTGCTCTCCTGCTACCAAAACCTTGCCACTTAGCGCAATACTCAAGAGAGAGGGTCACTTATTGGACACAAATAATCCAATGTATTTTAGATATTTACTTCAGTGAAAAAAAATTTAGTGTTTGATTAATAACATTCCAGAAATATCTACTTCTTTCTACTGATTATTAAAAAACCCTCAGTAACTCTTCAGATGGAGACATTTGTATAGTGAATCTCTAGAATAATTGAAAGATATTCTCAGAAGTCAAGCACTTTCTACTGAAACATATTTTCTCGCCTCAACTAATTCATCCTTTTCCAACTGACTATTCTTGATAGTACACTCCTAGATGCTTTGTGATGCTTAATTATAAATGAGATTATAGAAGCTTAATCAATTCCATAAGAGACTATTTCACCTTCAGATTGGTGTCATGTTAAGATTCACCTTGTAAGATCTGAGCTAAATATTCACTGCTGGGAGCATTTTCTTTGTGTAGTTTGCACAGTTCCCTTCTTGACGCTGATGAGGGCTTTCAGGTCTTTATGAACCAAGAGACCAAGAGAACTAAAAGGAAAGTAGTCAGTCTGCTTTTCTGTTTCCGTGTAATTGAAAATTGCACTAAAATGGCTATTTAAAACTTCAGAGTGTGAGAAAAATGGGTCAGGACTTCAGGAAAACAGTCAGTTTGGAAATCAAAGTGTCAGTGTACTTTTGGAGTTACCACCTTCATGAGACACAAAACTGAGATCCTGGATTCCTGTGGCTATTGAAAACTCCAGAGTCTTTTTTCCAAAAGTGAAAATGCTAATGCCAGTTTTCTATAATATCCAAGTAAAGCTGTACACACACATCTGAAGCATCTAAAGTGATATCAGGGCAAGCAAAATAAGGGATCGTGACTCTTATATTAAAAATAGGATAGCAGACAATTTGTGTCTTAGCAGCAGGAAGAAGATTAAAGTACAGTGTATGTAGCTAAGTGATTTCTTTGAATGCTGACAATTACATGTACTTCTACCATTCTGCAGTTAATGCACACTCAGTGCTCACTGCACTTCTGCTTCTGCCACCTTCTTATGTGTAGGACTGTTTGAGCTGCACACAAAGGGTGGCTTTCTTAGGTATGTATGTATCTAAAACCACTCACAGACACCAGGTGAGACACTCCATAGAAAAAAAATCAAGTAGGATTAATTTCAATTAGTTACCTTAGAGTTACACTTTTAGAAAGTAAGATCTTTGGCTGGGACTTGAAAAAAATATTTAGTACCTAAATAGTGGAGTTATGATGTTTATGAACCTCACTTCTTTTTATTTACTTCGGACATCACTTTTTGAGAAAAAGATTTGCAGACTATAAATTATGGCTCTTCAAATGAATCATTATTCTGGATTACAGCATACTCTGAAGGACTGTCAAGCACATGACAATTTCTGTGGTAAGCTAAACACTTCTATATTTAACCCTTTAGTAGTAATTTGCTGGAGCTGTAATGAAGTACAACCAGTGGCAATAAGAGGATTGTATGTATATGTAGTATCTTGCATTTGCCAGGTAATACTAAAGCAGGCTTTCTGGCACACAGCCTCTGAGACCTGAAGATGATGTGAATATTTAGTTATATCCTGAGAGACAATACAATTTCCACAACTACACCAGCTGCAGCATCTGCATTGCCTGTTGTACAGCATATTTTGGGGACTACTTTCCAATAATGGCACTGGCTGGAATAAGTCTTGTGCAACACTTTATGCTGCAATATATATCTGGAATAGTTTGTTGCAATTTCATCTGTGGACAATCTATTTTGGATTACAGGTCTTTTTTTTTTTTCTTTTTCTTTATTACTTAGTGAATGCTGTAAATGTGAACAATTATTCTAGAATAAAATAATTTGTATTCTGAAATACATTCCCCATAAAAGGAGGTATTCCAGTGTAACTACTGCTGACTACCACTCCACTAGATCTATCCCAGCACATTTCTTTGCAGAGACAAATTCAGAGACAGCAGGAAGGAGTTTCAAATATTGTACCTAAAAGTGTTAAATATATTTTATAGCTTTAAGCAAAGTCTCCTTTCTGTATTTAAATTTTTACTTTTTTTTTTTTTTTCAATGAAACATAAGAATAGGTACTCGTCCTGGGATTGCTTCCCTTGGACTAGCAACTTATTATTAAATATTCCATGACATTTCACAAGAAATGATATTAATGCCAATGATCTGGCCAGTTTCTAATTAATGTAATTATATGCTACTTTTATGAATTCCTCCTGAAGTTTCAATTTTATGTCATTAATTTTTAATTTGTTACTTTAAAATACTAGGATTTATTTCTATGTACTCTTATACAGCTGAAGTTACCTGTCCTGGATTCTAGTAGTGGGTGAGGCAGTTTTAATAAATACAGCCTGTCTCAAAATAGCAATGTAGAGATTAATTATTAGATTTGCTCTTCAAAGTTATCAGGAGAAAGATGCAATTGTAGTACAAAATATAATCTGTTGCTATGTCATTCTCTATCACACCTTTTCTACTTAAGCACAGCCCATAAAAGTTTATGTCTTTCTTGAGAAAATGCCTTTCTGCCTAGAACATTCCCCAGAATGTTACAGCAGTAAGGTATGGAGAGAAAAGGACCAATACCAATCAGAATTTAGCAACTTTTCTTGCAGAAACATTTTTAATGCAGAATCAGAGCTGCTCTAAGTCATGGTGATAATTGTACAATGTATTGTGATTGACTCTTACTGCTGTTTCCTAGGAATTTCTGGACTAATACCTACAGAAAAAGAGAATCTTCCCCATGAATACTAAGAATCTTCTCAACTGAAAAGTTCAATTTCTTTCATTATAAACTGAGATATATTGAGCTGAGAAATAACAAATGAATAGGCTTGAGCCTTTGCAAATCACAGTGGGTTTTTTTCAGAGTTGGACTAGTGTTTTGTAAATATATAATTTCAATTTAGTCTTTCACATTTGTTTCATCATCCTTTCCACTACAAATTTTTGTATTGATTAATGTGGTAGCTGCAAAAATTTGGAACTGGGTTTCTAGGTTTATAACTACACCTGAAAGAAATTTGCAGTGGCACAATGTGTCATTCTTGCTGGCTGACTCGACGGAATATAAGAACCAAGGGTAAAATTTATACCTCACAGAAGACTAGATATCTAAGTGTCATTTCATTTTGGTTTTGGTGCGTGTACTTTCTTTGCACAACAGTGAATTTTACCTTTAACCAAAACAGAGACTAAATGGCTCCTTTGAGATCCTTTGCAGAGCATAGTTGATGTTATAGCCAGAAAGTGAGGAAACGTGCACTCTGATGATCAGCACTGTATTTCTTCTAGAAAGACATCAGTCACCAAACCTGTCAAGATGGCATCTTCCTCAAGCACAAAATCCATCAATGAAAATAAGTTCCATCTAGCAAATAATGTCTTCTATGGGTGAAGAAGTCAAGGGAATTACAATTTTAACTTGTGTTTTCTCTTGTTTTTATTTCATATCTGTGCCAACCAAGGGCAAGTGAATAGTCTCCACGGAGAGTGATCAGCTGCTAGAGAGCCTTGTGTTAGCAAGGTGGGACTGAGAGAATTACCTCTGTGGTGTTTTCCTTTCCAACAACAGCAGGACAGAGATCCTGAATTCACTCTCACTCTTTAGGCTCCCCTTGGTTACTATGTGAGCAAAGCAGTGATGAGAAGAAGATTTTAATTCAGGATTAGGAATTTCATGTACTAATGTAATAGTTCTTCAATTTGCTGTTCAAAACAAGAGTAAATGGAGAACTGAGGGAAAAACAGACCTTTAAATTAGGTCTCAAGAGGAAGAAAAATTTAATCCCTGCACATTGTAAATAAAGAAGTCTATTCCAGCCATTATATTTGCTAAACAAAGAAAACAATAACACACACTTCATACACAACCGAGACATCATGACTGACTTCAGAGAAAGTGTTTTGGATCTGTGCACAGATATTTGATGAGTGATAAGGTTTTCTCCTTAGCTGTGGTACTGTTGAGTTTCATGAACCTGGCAATAGTATCCCTGAGGTTTGTTTAGGGCTGAAGAAAATTACAGCCCTTACTTATAAAAAGAATTTTGTATTGACTGTGCAGTTAGCAACTAGGATGCCTGCATGGTTCCAGTTTATTTTCCAATTACAACTCAAGATGAGAGAATTTAGGAGAACTGGCACTTTAAAGAAGAGTGATATGAAAACTCCTGATTTTACTCTGAACATTTTCTCCAAGCAAAAGGAAGATAAAATTACAACAAATCCAAGCAGTTTATTTGCTGTGGTTCAAATTACAATAGCTACATTATAATACCTTTTAGGTTTCTTGCTGTTTGTGGATTTCTGTTCATCTTTTTTCCCCTCAATGTTTTCATCATTTCTTGTAGTTTCCTGGCTTCATCACGACTCCTCCACACAAACCTTCTGTTGTTGCAAGGTGCACAAACATGCATATACAAGCACTGAGCAAGGAAGAGGCAAGTTGTCAGAAATATGGTAATTGCTCTACTTAATGTATGCACTATCTGCTTTCACATAAAAGGATAGCGCCAATAATCTAAATTCAAGTAATCAGTAGGACTGTGGGAAAAAAATAAACACATGGTAAGGTAGTCCATCTATTCTATTTTGTAAAAAATTGTTTTCCAGAACAAGAAGATGAAGGAGGGGAATCCCTTCAAGGTCACCAGGTTAGGAAAAGCTTACAAAATTTGATGACAAAATCCACAAGAAGAAAAGATTAAACACTTAAATACAGTAATTTTTTTGGAGGCTTGCAGCCTTTTCCTCTTTCTGGTCAGCTAAAACAACTGTGTCAAACATATATCTCAGCACTGGCAATTTGGGGGCTGGGTTTCCCTGACACAACTGAGTGAGTGAGCGAATGGCAGCGAGTTTGTGACCCTTCCCCAGTGGGAAAAAAGAGATACTGTCCTGCCACATTGTGAATCAATGGTGAATTGCTTACTGCAGCTCTCTTAATTATTCTGAATGCATTTACGACTTCACAAATGAGAGAAGAATATAATTTTCTTGACAAATCTGAATAGGATCAGTTACTGATGCTCCCTCTTTCCCTCTCTCTCTGCATGTATATATGTATGAACGTTTACATAATTGCATGACCTGAAGAGGGCTTCTTAAATACACAGTTAAAAGCTTGAAACACACAAATGAAAATCAGTCAAAACTTTTTTGCAGAAATTTTAACTTTTAACAGGAAGCTTGACAGCTACTTTCAAAAAGTAAATATTTAAAAAAATAATTATTTACACAAAAAGCTATCTTCCATTTAGGGAAGGCAGCACAAACACTTAAGTATTTCCTTCAAGATTCTGTTATTGCACATTTTAATTATAACTTGTTTCAATTTACATCTACTGAAAAGTGTCTTGAACTCTGCGAAATGCTCTTTATTCTATGCAGATTTAATACACTTCGTTATAGTACAGTTACATTTCTCTAGAACTAGAAGGAAGCAGGAAGAAGGGAGAGAAATTTGAGGAGGAATAGATACTAAGATGAGATCTTTAAAATAAAATACTAAGCATGACTGTATCTTGAGACAGACTCACCATCCTTACATTTCATGTACTTCCATCCTTCCAAGATTATCACACAGTAAGATAATTTCTTTTTCTCCCCACTGTAGAATAAGTGACATAACAAACCATAGTGGGAAATGCTAAAAATAGACACTTACAAAAAATGTAATTTGGTGCTTTTTTTCTTCTCTTGTCTTGCATATACTCTTTTCAATTGCTTGATTATTTTTGCTTGCTGCTTTTTGCTTGCTTATTTTTGCATTGTTGTTTTTAAACAGCATTGATATCAAAATGTTTCCATGGCCTTCCTTTCTATATATGCATGTACCAACATACACATATGTATATATTGTAAATAAATCAGTTAGTATCTCATTGTCCTCATCACAGCCCTACAATAATACATATTCATTCAGAAAGAGAATACTACATTGGCAAAAAACAATACCAGAAAAAATCTCTAGTATTCAATCTGAAGGGCTCAGTTGCTTGTCATAAAGAAAACAAGGTTAAAACAAATATTACCACTGTGATAGCCTCTTTATATCTGCAAATGCCAGCACTGGGCTTGGTCTCCAAAGGGTATTTCAGGATCTTACAGGTTTTGCATAGAACCGATGTGGATGAGGGGGTGTGCAATGGCATTTAACAGAAAGAGCATCCTAAATATGTAGCTGCCTACAGAATCAGGGTGGGACTTGACTGTCAGCATATATGAGAAAAATGTCATACACCGGCAAAGTGCCATCACAGTTTTTGCCTATAGAATTAAAATAAGTGGGATTTTATACTATGGCAAGGAAAAATCTGGCACCTCCTATTAGCCCTGTGGAGTAAGAGTGGCTCATTCCATCACAATCATATGAGAGTTTTGGAAGCAGACCAAATACAAATTATCTGTAAATAGTTTAAAGGTCTAGAGAGTTTGTTTTCATCACAGATCCAATTTGTACCATTACAGAGTCATGATTCTGGAATAGCTGGTAGAACACCACCATCCATGACAAAGTTGTTTTCATACCCTATAGAGAAACACAACATAACCTATCCACCCTCAGAAATTACTCAAAGAAAACACAGGTTTGAACCCAGGCCAGCTCCAAGGCATTAGACACCTCCAACGGGACACAGCATTTGCTTCTGCATCTCCTGGCTCTGCCAGCTCTAGGCACTGCTTAGGCACTGCTTGTGCTGCCCACAGGAGCAGCTGAGTGTCCATGGTGTCCTTCTCCCCCGTAGTGTGGGCAAAGAGCCACACTTGCACTAATCTCCCGAAAGCAGAGCAAAGCCCATTTCCAGACCTAACCAACTTAGCTGGCAACTGGGCAGGTGACTAACTGTAATGGCCAGTACAAGCACCGAAAATCATCCACTGGATTCTTGGATGTGTTGAAGTGGTTTTCCTCTGATTTATGTGGCATTCATCTTTAGCTGCCCTTCCCCTGACAGATGAGTACTTCTAAAACTAAACAAACACACAGGGTGTCCAAGTATGTCATCAAACGACCTCCTGCTACCATTATTGATGAGTTACACCTGTTTGCCAGCAAATATGCTCCTTATCACTGTCATGTGAATAATCAGGTAAATGGTCGAGTAAACAAGTCTGCCGAGCATGAGGCCCTGGCAGCTATCTCAGCCGGATGTAGATGAAGACCCTTTAACAGCAAAGGAGGTAAGGCTCCCCAGAGACTTAAACTGGCAGAAACAGTTCATCACTGGTGGTTTTGCTATGTTTCCAAAGGGCTACTGTAAGGGCCAAACTAAATTTAGAAGCTAGACTTTACAGATCACAGTTATCTGTGTATCAGGTGCTGGCATGACACAAAAGAAGAGACATCTATCCCCCTGATACTCATGGACACCCCAGCAATGTAGTCCCTGACTAGCTGGATCAGGCTGCGAGCAGCTCAAACAGCAAGCTGGCTTCAGAGCAAGCAGGGGTTCCCCCAGACCTGGCCTGTGAGTACTCTCTGACAGCATAGATGGTGTTAGGGCAATGCTAAATTAGCCCTTCTGCCTCCATGGGACAAAGGCACTCATGTCCAATATTCAAGCACCTCTGAGGGTACCTAAGACATGGGGGCTCTACAGTTGTCACAGTGACCAGAGACTACAGTATTTGTTAAAGGATTGTCTTAGGTAATGTCAGAACTAGGGAGATAAATAATGCTTCTACTTAGATGGTGAATGCTTGTCATGGATGCACAGAATAAAGGACTTTAAAGCCCAGTGAAGGAGAGGATGTGGGGCTTGGCAGCTCCAGAGAAACACAGTCAGAAAGAGGATGGGCAAGAAAGAGGTAGTAGTGGGACTCCTTCCTGACTCATCCCAAACCATGCCAAGAACACACAAAGGAGCAATTTCTGTCATCACAGGCACTTTGTAGAGTCTTTTCCCAAATATTCCCAGAGGAATTGTGGCTCTGCCTGCCCCTGCTTAAGCCCCTCTCTAAATAGCACTGCTTAGCATAGTACAAGCAGAGTCAAGGTTGGTCGTTTCTTTCTTTCTCTTTCTTTGCAAATTATTGCTGCCTTCACTACTGAAAATGATAGAGCAAAGTGTTTGTTTTACTTACCTGCTCAAAGAGCAGGTAAAATATTTTCTGAAGTTCATGCCTCAAATATATTTTGTTCTTATCTTTAGTAAACATACAGTAACAGTGAAGCTCTCATTATCAACAAGAGCTGTGTACCTAAATCCCTTCCCTCCCACCTCTGATGTCTTTTACTCCAGAGCCAATAAAGTGCTTTCAATTACAGAGCTCTACTGAGAAGAAAAGACATAGACCCATAGAAAAACATGTGTTTCAGTCGTGTGGCAGAGACACTGTACATTACATTGCATTACAGGGCTTACAATAAAAATTGGTATGAATGATTGGAATATCAGAATGAGAACAAATTAGAGACTAGTGTTCAGTATTGCGGCATCTGCTAGTGCTGCTATAAATAAAGTTTTCTTAACAATTCTGTATTGTAAACCCCTAATTTCAGGAATTTATAACCTGGATGTCAAAAAAAATCCCTCTCAGCTAACATTTAGAAAAATACTAAATTTGGTTATAAATGCCATTACTGAGTACCTGCTTAGACTTATGTATAAAATCTCTATTTGTAAATCCATAGGTGTCTGTTGATCTATCTATCAAAAATATAGGTCATATTCTCTTCCGAAACTCTATCTAAAATCAGAGAGAAGCCGCTTGAATTTTAACTGATGTTTTTAACAGGAAAATTTAGTACTGGAGATTTGTTTTGTTTACATATTAAGTCTTGGTGTCATATTTAAAAACAAAACCCAACAACAAACATTTTCTCACACCTGGGAACTTGGAACTCCTTGATACTTGCCTTGCAGGTCACAAGCAAAAATGAGCCTGTTCACTCTGTTTCCATGTTAATGTTGGAAATGAGCCACACAGCACGTAACTGGGTATTATCTTCCTTGCAAGAGAGGCTCATGAGTGTAATCATTCTCTATACTTACAGATTTGGTGCTAAAGAATAGATACAAAAATTCAACCCACTGTTTTAAAAAGGAAGAGATATATTTGAATGTCTGGATTTGTGTATCTTTATCTGTTCTTCTAAATAAGCCAGAACATCTACTGTAAGGGACATAGCTGCATTATCTCTCCACTGGCAGCACAGAAAACCAAGGTCTGGCAGCCCAGACAGTGGCTGGGATGAACCCTTCACTACGGCCTCTGGCACAGGAGTGAGTAACAACACCTAGGGCAGGTGGTGCAGGAGTAGGGCATGCAACATCTGCTCAGATTTCAGACCAAGAAGCCCTTAGTCATTGTGTGGATTGCAGTAAGATCTCATGAGAGCAGCACACATCCATGGAGATCTCAGGAGATGGTAGCTACCACGCTCATGTTTTCTCTTGTTCCTACTTGAGCTCCTGTTTGTGTAACTGAATCTCTGCCACTGATTTCACAGGGACCAGTATTTAATCCCCTCTTACTACTACCCTCTCAGCCCACTATCTCCACACTGCTAAGTAAATTCAATTTAAATAAAATGGGGAAAAAAAGACATATTAAAAAGTCATTTAATGTCATTTTTATTTGCTAGGTGCAACAAAGAATGCAATGGATTGTATAATAAAATGGTGCAAAAGGCAAACAGATCTCTGCAATGTTTAGAACTTGTCTTCACACTGGAATACAAAAACTGTGGGGTACAAGTGTCTAGTCTGAATGACCTGACCCTTCAGGAAGAGAATATCAGCAAACATAGCCAGGTATCAGAGTAATTTCTACAATCAATAGAGAAGTTCAGACAAGTTACATCAAAATTATATTGTTTCAGACAAACAATGTGATGTTTATTTGCTTGGAATTTTGTGAGTATTTTGGGTGACATGTTTTTAACATAGCAATTATTCAGAGCTATTATTTAGTGTAAAATATATCTGGCTTCATACAACCTTTTAATAAGTAGTAAGAAAACCAGGAAAACATTTGCAGTAAAAACTAAGAAAATAAGATAGGCTTAATAATTCTCTTTAAACTGTCAAATAGCAACAAATCAGTGGGAAAAAATAATAGTAGACTGATCTTAAAAAAAAAAAAAAACCCACACAAATGCTATATCAATACAACTTCATTGTTGAAATCCACCGAGAAAACAACATGGTTCAGCTACTAGAATTAGAAGTACCCTTCAACTCCCTTGTGGGAGGTAATACCTGTGACCCATCAGTATGTGGAGGGTCAGACACTCTGATTGCAGGTAAGGCTGAGTGAGCCAGTGCAGGGTGCATAAGGTCAAAAGAGAGAGGTGTACTTAGCTCAGCATGCTGGTTTCAAGAGCTGCTTGTAGAGAGATTAATATAAATAGACCATTGCTTTTCACACACTGTCTTGATATCCTGCATTGGTCCTTGGAGTAGAAGAATTAATAATTTCATGGGAGGGTAAAAAATGGGAAATGAAGCACTTTCTATTAAATCTAATAAACAATGAAAAGCTGCTTCACAAAAATAAATACAAAACCAACCAAACAAAACAACAAAATTCTGTGTATTTTACGCAGAGGTGTCAAACTGTAGCTTTAGTCACACAGTCAAGGAGTATAAAAAATGATCAGTCAACCATCCCAGAGACTCTGAACGGTATTCCACTCAGTCAGGAATTCCAATAAGCAAAAAAAAGTTAGCAAATACTAAAAACCTGAAGATAAGTGGAATGTTTCCTGGCTGAATCACAATTTCCTCAAAAGCTAACATTTATTCAATTTTTGGTTCAGAAAATAATATTGCTTGACCAATTCTACTTTTCATGCTTAGCTTTCAGAGTTTTAAAAGACTTTTCAAAAGACAGTTACCTTCTTATACCTCTAACAGGGTCTATCCCTATTTCGAGCATATGCTTTCCTAGATAACATACAAAAAAAAAAAAATTCAAAACACTCAAAGCATTGTATTTTAATGAAAAAAATGGCTTAAATTAGGAATTGTTCCACAGAAATTAATACAGCTACACAGACAGAGCCACAGCTCGCATCTTTATATTTCCACTACGTTACAAGGTTAAACCGTTCTGCCTTCTTCCTCTTCCCAATAGAGGAAGGCTCAAACTAGACATATCTCTGCAAATTTTATGTAATAAAGATGGAAAATTTAGGGAAGCAGATCATAAACTGAATTTTCTTTTTAGAGGAAGTTATGATAGCTTCTCAATTTCATGAGCAGAGAGGTATACATCCTATCAAATATTTATGTCCGCTCCTTGTAAGTGCTGTTCATCTTCTAAGAAAAACAATTTGTAAGAGAAGGGAAGAGTATTTGGTCCAATGATCATGAATTTTATATCAAAGTTATCCATTCCTAGCTTTAATACTCAAACTGTTGTTCTTAGTGTTCTCAGCTAATTGGAGATACATATTTAATTTAGAAAAGCTGTGAATTCTATGACAATCTCAGAAATATTCTTTGGAGGATCAGGGATCTTTTCCCAGCGTCAGAGGTAAGAGAAACCCTATGTCACAGTTAACAATTGGACTGGATGATCTTGAAGGTCTTTTCCAACCTAAACCATTCTATGATTCTATAGATGTGGTGCTTAGGGACATGGTTTAGTGGTGGACTTGGCAGTGCTGGGTTAGCAGTTGGACTTGATGATCTTAGAGGTCTCTTCCAATCTAAATAATTCTATTATTCGATTCTATGGCCCAGCAGCTACAGAAGCAATTTTTGTCTGGATAACATTCCCTCTAGTTGGCAGTTTTCTGTGTGCTTTGTAACAGGGAAATCCTAAAATAAACCACAAAAGTAGTGTATGCTCATATGTACTCAATACATGAATAGGAAATAAATAAGAGAAAAATAAAAAAAAAAAAAAAATAAAAAAAGGAAATTCAGAGTAAATGTTGAAACTCCCTATCCATCAAGGGGAGTAAAGTTACTGCAGCCCCAGGTGACCATTGTTGCAAAAGAGCTAATGAAAGCATCCCTATCTCTGACACTCCTCTTTACTGCAGCATCCCTGTCATTGTGCAGGATGGGGCTTTGCAACTGCTCCACACCTGCATGCTCGAGTCTACACAACTAAGTCGGAGCATCCAGTGCTATTATCTTGTACCGTCTTTGTGGCTCAAGCTGAATGGGGATGTGAATTACTAAAGCACTTGGCTTGAGATGGTGATAATGGGAAGCTGAATCTGAACCAGTCACTCCATCCTTCTGCTTTGCTGGGGTTGTTGGTTTTTCTCTCTCGGTACACTGGGAGAGCCTGGGCCTGAGCGAGAATTGGAGGTCAGCAAGCAATTTGGCCATCTGCATATGCCCTGTGACAGTTCGAATTTGGTGTCTGATCATTTGGCTAGCAGAATTAATGTTATTGCAAAATAGTGCAGCATGAAAAAAGGGCTGTGAAAATATATGACTATTGATTTGGTAAAGGAAAGTGAGTGGATTGGTTAAATACATACTCTAGTATGCATACTTTTGTGATAACAATCATTACTTATCCCTTAGACATTTATGGCTTCTTTAGAAATTTTATTGTTGCATAAATTCATACTGGGGTGCCTTATAAAAGTAGAGTTTTGACAGTGTAATAGTCCATAAAGAAAACAGAGTTTCAAAAACTGGACTACAGATTTTGTGGTTTGCCATCTTAATGCAGTGCCACTCAAAAAATGCCAAAACCAGGTTTAGAGACCTTGAATGGCCTTTCATGATATGAAACCAGGCCTTCTTCCTTCCTAAAAGCACTCTTTGAAAGTGGAGCGTTAATCATTGATATCAGGTTAATCCAGCTGCATCCTCTCCATATATACATTCAGTGAATTTGAAAACCTTTCTATAGCATTACCAATAGAAAATGCACTGTGAAATTCAGAAGGTTTCCTGTATACAGAATTTCAGCTCTGCAATTTTTCCCCTCAAAATGGCACAAAAGATAATGTGTTAATCATTTGCCAAATTCCTATTTTCAAATCCAAGCTGTTTATTCTTTTTAGTTATTTAGTTGCATGAGGACAAAAAATGTCTTTTATCACTTTCTAATATATTTCATACCTGTTTAAGATAAAAAGCAGATCAGGCCAAATGTTCAGCAAATTAGAGGAAAAACATTCACTTTCATGTTGTTTACATGGTGAAGTTCAAGCCTGTAAAAATATTTTAAATTAAAAATTCTGTCATTTGCTTATACCTAGTAAATAGTCCAGAGAGATTACTGTAACAAGATAGTTGTGTATCATTTTGAATAATGTATCAATAAAGCCAGTTGTCAATTGTGCAACGATGGCTGTGTAGGATAATTGTGAATCTTAGGCACTAACACAATAATTAGTATTAAAGGGAGCTATGGCTGAGATTTACTACTGTACTTATAATTTCTAGGTATAACAAAATAATAATAACCTAAACTGAAAATCCACAACTATCTTCATACTTAATCACATAACACTGCACTATTTATGTTTGTCACAAAAAGTAAACTCCTTGGAAAAGCTGTTTAATATTTACAAAAAAGACTTATGACAAGGACTTCTTAACCTTACAGCATTTTAGTCACCGCTAATTGTTGAGTATTGCATGAAACAAATATTGGATATTTATGGGAATTTCTTACATCTTTTCTGCAGCACTCCAAAGTGAAATTGCTGCTAGTAAGATCCTATTAAGCTTACCTGAAATACATGACGCTAGCAAAAAAAATGTGTTTGTGAGTTTTTAGGTGCATGTAGTTCTTGTGTTAGGAACCTTCAAAGAATTTTCTTTTTTTTTTTTTTTTTTTTGCTTATGCTCCATTTACAAAGGGGCAAATGATTGAATTTGCTTCACTGAATTGAACTTATACAGCTTCCTGCTGGGTTCTGGGGAGCATTTATGGAACACCACCTGGAGGGCAGCTGCTCTTTTCTCCTAGCCCTGAATATCATTAAATTTCAACAGCAACACAACACACTGTAGAAAATTTTGGTTTAAGGCTGCACTCTTCTGTGCTGTTGTCATCAAGAGCAGAGAGAAGCAGGAGGGCATTTCTGCAAAGAGCAAGTGATAGATTTCATTCCCTGTCAGCAAGTGCCCACAACCAGGAAAAGCAGAAGGACTAGAAGTATAAAAGGGACTCTTTTTTGGGGGGTGGAAAAAAAAAGCCATTAGGAAGACATACATTTCAAAACAATATATTGTCGTTGCATAAATGTAAGTACTTATGACCTACGTTGAAGCATTCACAACTTAACTTTATATTTGAGCTGCAGGATATCCTCACTTAAAAAAGGAGAGCAATTGCTAGCTTCATCTTGTGGGTGACATTGGAGCTGCCCTAAGAACTCATTTTCTTGTAACCATTTTCTTAAGCATTTCACTACCAGATTAAGCCTGGAGACAACGTTGCAGTGAAATGCTGTGAAATGCTGCATCCTGCCTGTGCCTTGCAAAGGGGCAAGTAGGCTCAGACCCTCTCTGGGTTTTATGTGTTTACAATAGGTTGTTGGGTTGGGGGTTTTTTTAATTAAAGTTAAGGAACCTTTTGTATTAAGAGCAGAGGTAAAACAGGAACACTTTATGGCAGCTCACCTCTATTGCTGTGCTTCAGGTTTTTTTCCTTCCTCTAGCTTCTAGCCTTTAAGTGCCAAACCCAATATGAAGGGAGAACTACATTCCCCTGGTAATTACAGTGTATGGCCCAACTATTTGTGTGCTTCTCCTATTCCCTGAAGTCTACATCAGTCATCTTGCTGATGGTAACAGAAAGCTTGGCACAATGACCAGAAACAACAATCTCTATATACAGTAAAAGTTATCAATGTGATTGATACGCTTAGTGCCTTGTTATAAAAATTCAGTGATTTTCAGTGGAATATGACAATTAACTGCTATTTCTGCACATTTCAACCTCTGCAGTTCCCTCCTTTCCACATTGCACCTTTTGCCCTCATCCTCTTTGCCATTTGCATCAGCTCCTGATTCCCCTCTCTTTCCTCCTTCGTTCACTATTGAAATGCCTAATAGCAACGCTGGTGTGGTCTCCAAAATGAGCTGGAGTGTTGTACAACTGGCCACCAATTAATATTGTAATAGGAATGATGGACATTTTCTTCTCAAAGCATAATCCAGAAGTATGTGATTTTGTCAAAATCATAATGTTGCTGGAAAAGTATCACTTTCAGCAGCAGTGAGAAATTACTGTTACAAACAACTAAATCTTAAAGAAAATCTGAATAAGCGTAAAATTCCTATTTTTTTGTGGATTTAATTTTAAAAGTGTTTCAAATAGAATGGTTGACAGAAAGTTCTGTCACTTGTTCTCAAATTGAAATATCTATGCTTTCATGCTGACATTTCTAAATCAGAAGCTTTCATAATATTCTTTATGAGCAGCATTTCAACCAGCAGTTCCAGTTCTCAGGGTACTCTTTCAAAATTCACAGTGACTACAAGTATTTGCGGTCTGGGAACAACAAAGGACCCCTGGCCTGGACCAAAACATCACTGTGCTAGGTATTACCCAAAGTCTGAACTAGACGGAGGCACCAAGAAATAGACAAATATTTTGTAGTTGGAACAACTTTAACTCTTGAGTATTAGTTGAAGGACCTGATGAGGATCAATGCTGGCAAAGCAGCTCTCATCACTGAGATTACACTGGGTAGGAGCTGCAGGACCAGCACTTCCAGTTGATTCAGAATCCTAGATTTAAAAGCAAAATTATTTTGTTTTCTCAGGGGAACCAATATTAGCCGTTCTGAAAACCAGGAGAGGCCCATATAGAAGAGGCAGATTCCAATCAGGAGCTGAGGATGCTAAACTGCTCTCTGAAAACAAACCATAATTTCCAGAATGGGACCCACATTTTCCAAGCTTAGTGCCTGGGGAAACTAGACAGGCTTTTTCTGTATTACAAGAAAACTCATCCCTAATGATGCCATTGAGTCTCTCTATATTCTTCTGCCACAGCAATCTTGCTGGAAATGAAAACCAAATGAACACCAAATAATGGATTTTCAAACTAGCACTGAAATGAAAAAGATCTTTCTGGGTAAGACTGGTGTCTAGATAAAATGTAAATTCAATCTCTCTGCAAAGCAATTCTGAATAATCAGAAATGCATACAGTCACAGAATACATTACCAGAATAACACAGAAATGGAACAACATGAAAATATTTTTTTTTTCTGCTTGAGAATAGAAGTAGATGGTTCTCCCAAATAATTATCTATTTCAAGAGAAAACTGTTCACACGCAAAAAAAAGCATGCTTCCATTTCATACATCTCGCTCCTTGGGTTCGCTCCAATCCTGATCTTTACCCTGGCCCAAAATGGGAGCAATTGCATTGTACAAGCTTTGTTTTCAAACGTGACTTCTCAGCACACTCATTCATTTAGTCTCAAGACTGTGTGGTGAAGAGTCCACAGGACTGTAATGGGGAGGATTTCAGGGCTGTTCCTGTTCTTCCAGGCTCATTGTGTAGCCTTAGATAAATTATATTCATGCTGGCTCAGATCTTCCTTCCATGCTTTGATTTGTTTATGTCTAAATTGCCAAGTGAAGAGCTTGGAGAGCACTCTGAATTTATGTGTCGCTGGTCAGCTTCCCCCTTCTTTCTCTTGCAGTTTGGGAAGTGAAGAAGAAAGGAGATGCAAAGGTATGTAGGAGTTGAGCAGATCTCATTCATTAAATATATGATTCTTTATAGTCAATTCACCCTGAAAAGTGAGGAATATATTGGACTGAGTTTGTATTTGAATGAAGGTATTGGGCAGGCACTCAGGATCTGGGGCCAATCTGTGCTTAAAAAATGGTTCCCTCCATACACTACTTAACTGGCAGTGCAGATATTCCTCTGGGTCACACAGCCAGTCATACAAATCAGGCCTTTCAGAAAAGGTTTCTAGCTTCCTACACCACTCTTTTCCAATCAGTACTGATGGCGCAGGGAGAACCTCAAAAGTGTGGCTCCCTTCTATAAATTGCTGGTGAGAATTCCTCACCTCAGACTTCACAGTGTTATGTGGTATTAACTGCTATGAAAATTGCAATTAATTATTAATTTCTGGCTTATTATTGATTGACCATTTTGTCAAACTATTTGATAAGCTGTAATAAACTCTATTTGCTGCTCTGACTTAGAATTCCTAGTGCAGCAAAATAGAAAAAAAAAAAAATCAAGTCTCAGCTGACTTACAGAGATCATTAGTAACCATGTCTTGTATGCAAGAACTGGATTCGGGCCATGCTGACATAAGACAATCAGTTTTCTACACTTGCAGGAAGCTGTAATGAAATGCCTGATTTGATGAAGTTAGAGGCGTTATGATATTTTCATCATTGTGTAATAAAGCATCAGGAAACCTTCAAGCCTCTAATGTTATTGAATATCTTGGTGGTAATACTAACAGTGTACAGTTTGCAAAGTAAGGGAAGGCTGAGGGAAGTAGGAGGGAAAAGGATGGACAGTTTGGGCTTTTGGTTTAAGGTGAAAAATCATTTCCACATTAATGTGTTCTCCATCATCATTAAATGACTGGTACAGTCAGGGGGTTGCATGCACCTGGAACCTCCTAACATATTCATAAATAATAAATAGTGGATGGAATAAGTAAATGTTTCTGATTTTTACTATGAAGGAAAGGTTATTAGAGGGAATGATAATGCTGTTTTCTTGCAGTTACTTATTTTTGTTGAATATTTAGTAATATTGCTGGATATTCTTTTAGGAATTTAAAAACACAAGGTGATTTTCATAGGCATTAGTAATGTATGTTTATATGCACATACACTTGCAGTTCCATAGTGACTTTTATTTTAAAGTTATTATCCAAATTTACAAAAAATTAATAAAAATGGAAAATTAAAACCTGTATTAACTGAAATGTTCCTTTCCCAGAGCCCCAGTCACACTCAGCATATTTAATTCATTCTTGTGAATTCTGCAGGGCTTTGTGTATAAAATAAACCAAACAGCATTTCTATGTAACTTCATTGTTTAGCTACTGTACAATTTCTTGTGACTGATGATATTATTTATAACTAGGAGATTGTTTGTTTGTTTTCTATTTGGAAAAAAATAGGCAATGAAACATTTGGTAAATTTATTTCTTTTTGAAACAATGGTAATAGAAAGATTTACATGGACATAAAGAGCTTTATAATACCTTCATATAACCTTTTTTTTCCTCTAAATATATACAACAAATAGGAATGTTATGTGGTTTGCTGCTTTGTTCAGTAATGAAGCACTAATTTCCATTTCCAC